>JAOVYW010006449.1:0-11511 GCA_025775045.1 Hiodon tergisus
TGGGCCAAAATCACACCAGAGCAATGCATGCGACTAGTTTCTCCATACAGGAGGTGTCTTGAAGCTGTCATTACCAATAAAGGCTTTTGTACAAAGTATTAAATAAATATCAGTAAGCATGTTCAAAACTTTTTCCCTGTGTAATTTCACGTTATTACACATAACTTAATTTGCTGAGCTCATTTGTTTTGGTTTCTTTTTATGTATGGATTACTTGGGTTGTTACCACCATCTGGTGAAAATTTCATGTCAGTAGCACCTTTGGAAATATATTTACTGAGAAAAATGGTGACGTTTTTCAATACTTATTTCACCCGCTGTATATGTTTGTATCTATGTGTCGGCACACTAGACCCTGGACTGGGTAACGAACCCAGGTCCCTTAACCATTGCATGCGAGGCACAATCTTGCAACAAGAAAATATATCCTTGAGACTCATCTACAAGTCTAGACCATAGAGGAACAGATAGAGGACTTGGAGCAACAGCTTCAGAGACTGTAGTCAGACCAATCAGAACTTTGGGCAGTAGGAGGCTTGACAACTGTGATGTTTGTAGTACTGGGGGTGCATAATCTTTCAGAGTGAGAAGACCATAACCACCTGCCCAAGCAAGTTTTAATGAAATGATCAAAGTATTGAGAGAATTGTATGGCTGTTCTCATTCACATGTTTCTTTAAAGAGAAAGAGTTTTAATTTAATTTGTAAACAGCTTGAGGGAAAATATCTCCCGGTGTTTTCCATTGGTCTTTTGATGCTGATGGACCAGGTTTTCATGTCTGGACAGAAAGCAGCCCTGCAGACACATGCTCTGTCAGGATCTAATGGACACAACTGTGGTGGTTCACTTAATGAGGCCACACTCGCACGCTTTCAATAAAGACTTTAAAAGGGAGACAGCAGGGCAGTCTGGGAAAACTGATTTTTTTATTCAGACAAGGAAAGTATATGTGTTTAGATTAAAAAGATGCATTGTGTGTTTTCTTTCTTGTTTCATCTACTGTAGGCTTGATAGGCGTCTTCATTCTGCCTCGATTGACAAGGTGTTGTGCATTTGTTGTTTTGTTCTGGTTTTTCTTTTCTTCTTAACAAAGCCCAATATAGACTATATACCAAGGTACTCTTTTCCCCAGTATAACTCTGCCAATTTGGTATTGAAACCTGAGAGTGGTCAGGAGAAGAACACAAGGCCAGTGGAGCATCCCCTCTCAGCCACCGGAGCGACGGAAATCAGCGGAGTATCTGTTTGGATCTGTTTGGATCATACAGCAAATGCAAATCACTTAGACCGTCACTTAGATACCACTTAGCTGGGGGTGTTGGAACCACGCTAGACCTTTCAGCTAACCCCTTTCAACCTTGTTATTAAGTGTCACCACGGTATTCCTAAAACCAGAATGCTGGAGTTCAGTCTCAGCAGTAGGTCCAATTAAGTGAGCTGGAAGCCCTCAAGAGGAGAAGTAGATCCTGTGCAACCTGTCCTTTGCATCCAGGTTGAGGTGTCTGTCCTACCTGGTTGCTTACAAGCAAATGTTTCAAAGAGAGGATCTAGTCACTGGACCATTACTTACCTTCTGGAGCTAAATGATAAAAAAGAGAAGCTGGTTTGTCCATGGGGGGCAGCTGAGACAAAAGGAGTCGATGCTCTTAATGGCCTGGTATGTCTAACGATGTGGAGGATTGCAGGATTGTGGTAGGTGTACTCTTGAAAAAGAGTATCTGGCCCACATTTTCTCACCATAGCAGTCGTTGCATTAGTCCATGTCAGCCATTAAACGGAAGATGTCTTGCTACTAACTGATGTGCTTTCAATGCAAGCACTGGTTGCCCGAACGCAGACTATGCCCTATGAGTTACATTTTGCAGGAAACTATCCTGCTCAAGTCATCTCCTGAATGTTTCAGGGAGATCACAGGCATGGTGTTGTCTACTTATCTTGGTCTTATAGAAGCTGTAACATTGGTGCGTGTGTGTGCATTGTAATAACAAGATCAGATTCCTATATCCAAGACAGAGGACTTCAGGGAGAAAGCTCTATGCTGTGAACATGGTGCATTGTGTACAGGACTCCTGTTCAGATGATGATGTTAGCCCCCTGTGTCTGTGATAAGCGCTTGATTAGTCGAGGGACCTGAGCCTTTTAAATAAAGCATCTCTGGCTGCGTGCTGTGCTGTCACAGAGATTCCCACCCCTTCCCTCTAGGGGGTGGGTGCTGTACACGAGCACAATGGTGACAAAATGGGGCCATAATTCCGACTGCTGTGGTTGATGTCGATCAGTTGACTGGGGCTTTTTCACAGCGTGGGGAGCCTTTGATAAGGACTTGATCGGGCATTCTCATGAGGGACACACTGAAGCTCTTTTGCACTGAGCTGAACACTTCTTGTCGGAAACATACCCTACAGCTTCAATTTTCATTAACGACCAAATACTTTCTTCGCGTTGACCTGCATCTGAGCTGACTAGGATAAAATAGTTTCTTTAAAACAACAATACAAGCATACACAGTCTCAGAAAGGCCAGGAAATAAAAAAACAAGAGTGCTATAGTAAGCTGATATGGTTTATGTTCTGACAAAGAGTATTCAGAGCAGGATTCCACTAGGACTTTTCTATACATGTCCTATAGGAAAATGAATGCTGGGGGAAACAGAAATCAAGCCATATGACCCACATTTTGGACATATCGTTTCATTTTGAGTGTACATTATTGTGTGGTTAGAACCTTTCACGTAAAATGGGTTCATACCTGTCAAAACTGTTTCTAAGTTGGTTTTCAGGCTTCGGAAGCAGCATGTGCCGGGAATGTTTTTCAGGAGCAAAAAGTTCTAAATAACATAATATAAAAGCTTTATTAATGAACTTAACAAAAACAGCACACTGGAAAGAAAACATCTGTTTTGAGGAAAATTTTCAATACTAGGGTTAGTAACAAAATTCCGGCTCCAAACAAACCAACTCAAGCATAGACTGTTTTAGTCTAACCGTTTCCTCCGCTCAGCCAGCACTACTGCCAGCCTTGTTGTTGATAACATTAAAATTTCTTGCATCTGAGTTTGGTTACAATCGGTGCAACCACACTCAGGTGTGCAAGCCTTGGGCTAGCACCCCATCAGTCGCATTCGTTTGAACAGGAAAGTCAAACATTATTAGAAAGTATAATTATGGAATATGAGTACTGAATATGAACCTTGTGTAACACAGAAATGTGAATTCAAAGTACCAAAGTATTTTGGCCTTGAAAAAAAAAAAACATGGTTCATTTTCTTGCCTTCTAATATCTAGATTTATGGCTTTAGAATACCATTTGCAGAAAATTGGAATCAGCATATGTAATAAAGCAGAGGAAATTATCAGTTGGTATTAATATTGGATATCTGATTAAAATGGTTACAGAAGCCCATCCACAAGCAGCAGGGATTTAAAAAAAAAATCTTCTGGTGTCAAAGATATTATATATATGACTGAAACAGTGTTTAATCAGATTCTGACATTGATTAATTCAGCTTTTCATCTCCAATAAATTAAGGTACCTTAGTGTTCAGATAATTGCATTGTAGTATGTGGGTTCTTCTGGGTACTGGGGTCCCGAACAGGCTAATGGCCGTCTTTCTTCTCCAAGCAACAATTTGAATACTCTTTCCACCCTAAACATCTATTATTTTAATATATTGAGAATGTAACTGCCACTTTTCAAATGCTCTGACTGTTAATGTTTCAACGATTGATGTAAGTTACATTTAGAATCCCTCCTCTTTTCCTATTTTGTGTATAACAGAGCAACATCAATGATAAGTGTCACCGTCAGTGTTATAATGGTTTGACATTTAATGGTGAGTGACTTCCTGTTATACAAAGGTAATTTTCATGAAAGCAAGCAGTTAAATGCAATTTAAAGGCAGACTCCACAGTTAATTATAGAAGCCACTTAGCCATGAAGAAATCACATATCTCTCCTAAATTCAATAAACATCTGATATTCAAAATGTTTTGTCGCTGAAGAAGGTACTGTAAAGCTAAAGACTCTCTGGATTTGAGCTTTATTGAATGTTATGTTCATTTAGGACTACTGGATCTGTTTCACTGGATCTAAAGATATTCACATAATGTATATGTACTGGAGGGCCAAAATTATGTGGATACCAATTAATATTAGTGGATTTTTCTATTTCAGACTCACCCACTGCTGACAGGTATATAAAACTGAGCACACAGCCATGCAATCTCCATAGATAAACATTGGCAGTAGAACGGCCCCTACTGAAGGGCACAGTGACTTTAAATTTTCATCAAATCTCTGCACTTCTAGAGCTGCTCAGGTCAACTGTAAGTGCTGTTATTGTGAAGTTGAGACGTCTAGGAGCAACAACTCCTCAGCTGTGTAATGGTAGGCCGAACAAGCTCACTGAATGGTCTGGTGAGAATTATAATCTAAAGTGATAATAAATGACTGCATGGACATAGAATTATAGACATTGCATTTATTATATTATATCACACTTGATATGCAGGTTTACGCATAGAAATGGACCTGGGCCATTTTTCTGTCATTTACTCATGTTGAGGATTTGACCCTTTCCTTCTCTGTTATTTTTAGCCTTTTCAGGGCAAACTGGCACATGCATCATCACTTTGTGAATCAATAACTTTGCATTTAAACTCCCCCGATGTTTGCTCGCAGTCCTAAAAATACATGCTGACAGGTGAGCTTAATTTTTGTCTCTGAAACGTTTGTTTTATATATATATATATGGTTCCACATATTTTTCCATACAACATTTAAAAAACATGCCTTATTCTGCAGAATTCTGCACAAGGAAGAGAACTCTGCTTAATTCATTGCTTGTGAGTTATTGCACATGGACTCCACAGAATACTTATGGTTTGGTGTTAATATCACTGATGACATCTCACATTCTTAACGTCTCACACTTTTAAAACACATAATACCTTCTGTAGGCAGGAGATATCCCACGGTGCCTACAATTTTAATGCATTTCAGCAATGTATAGCTCTTATCATGTCTACTTGAAGTGCATCTCAGCTCACTGCTGTACGTTTAGATCCCACAAGAGCCTGTGGTACATAAACTGAAGTGAGCACTTCAAAATTAAGATTGGTTTCTAACAACTAGTACTTCAAGAAAATGTATATATATTTTCTTTCTCTCTTTTCTTTTAGCTATGAATCATTTTGCAATGTTTTTATACATTTAGCATTTATCATTTTTTAGATTGTGGTTCGGGGGAATAATCAGAACTGAACAATATTTTACATTTTAAGTTTCATTTACATACCATTGTTCACATTAAACTGCATTGTTGCTAGTTCAGAAAGCACAGAATAGACAGTACTCAGATGTTGCATCCCCTCTGAATTGTTTTGTGTTTGAACAGTTTTGCAGATATAGCTATACCAATATATGTGAAATTTCATGGCCAATGTGCACCTGTGACAGCAGGGCTCAGGGGGAGCACTATTTTCTGTTTATATTAAACATCAGAGGTGACTGCGGGCCAAGTGCCGACCACCCTCCAGAGAAAGATAGAGACAGCAACCGCCCAACATATTGAGCCTGGTATGTTTTGAAATTGACACACCAGTGAGCATTCCCATGACAACCCAGGGACCTGCATAGACAGAAAGAGGTCTCATTTCAGTTTGACTCTGTGGATGTAGCATCACGTCATCATTGCTGACAAAACCCTTAAATTTATCGCCTACAAAATTAACCATTTTAATAACATGGTTTATATCTCTACATGGATCTGTGGGTCCTTGCAACCTGCAAAAAATAGAGCAGTTCAAGCTTAAGGATCCATTTTCTCATGTTTGGTTGGTTTTATAAAAGGGTACATTTTGTTATAATCTTTACTGGTCTTTTCGATAAAATGCTCGAACCTGCATTTGTGTCAATGGCCCGCCTGATAGCATCTAATAATGGTCATTCTAATGTAGCATTCCAGTTCATTTATTTTTTTATTTTTTTATTCACTGTGAAGCATATAAAGACTTGTCTTAAAATCTAACCTGCTGTTGTTGTATTTGTGTGTTCCGAACTTCGTGTCCATCTACCCTGATTTGACATGTAGAATCAGTGTTGGGGGCCAGGGATCAGCTTCCAACTTTGAGCCAATCATATTAGAAGGTGAAGAAAACAGAAGTGATGAAGAAAGTTGCACACAGTTCATGTGGATTGAAGGCAAAGAACTTATCAATTTTGGTGGTGGAGAGGCCAGCGCTATAAGACATTGAAGAAAAAATAAACAGGAATAAAATCAGAATTCAAGAGAAACTGAATGGAAAATTGTGACGTTTGTTGGTATTTCCTCCTAGCTAGTTAACTTCATACACGTGCATTCACTTGCGCTCGTATCCAGAATTTACAGTTTTAGAAAATAAAAAGTAACAACATTTTTATGCAAATTGTCTGTCAAATGAAGTCTGCGACTGGCCGATGTATTTAACGACAGGCCAATGAACCATCAAATTCAGGGCTTATGATAGTAGTGGAACAGTCGGTGATGGCCCACATCAACAACCGTGAAGGCTTCTGACAGTGGGAGGTTCCACAGCCACAGGCTGCCAGTTTCCTTGAGGATTTCATATCTTGCACAACATGAACCATGAGGCAATAAAAGTAAAAAAATAAAACAGAATTCACTCATGACCCTTGTACATTCCAAGGCCAACAGTGTGGATTAATGCTTAGGAAATAAGATTAGGGGTCGAGGTTTCGATTCCCATGATGGACACAGTTGTTGTACTTCTTTCAAAAGGAGTGCACTTAACTTAAATGTTACAAAATTGTTCAAATATATATTGTATATAGTTTGCATTTATTATATATAAATTATATATAGATTTTAGTTGCTTTATGTGTGATATGTTAAAATAATAACAATATACACAATGACATTTTGTTTTTTATTAACAAAACATACAAAGATAAATCAAATCTGTTTGTCCAAAAAGCAATTTACTCTAAAAAAAGTTGACACTTCTATAATTTAAACTTCTTCAAAAAATACTTGATCTTGATATTGTTTTTAAAGACTGATGCTTCTGTACATAATTAATTTAACCAGATGGCGAGGGTATAAATCAATTAGATTAAACGAGTGTGAAGATTAATAACTTTTGTTTGTGAAGCCTGCTGTGAATCACAGCTCATTTGTCTCAGTGGTTTGTCTTCGGTAACATTAAATATTGTGGAAGCCAAATGAGGACTCCATTTATGGGTAATCGGGGTCAGAGGTCACACCACCAGTGTATTCTCTGCAAATTTGCAAGGAACTGGTTCTGTTGCTTCCGATGGCCACTGATGTAAAAAGCAGGTGAAATGTTAGAATTTGGGTAAATTTCAAATGTTAATGCTTTAAATCATCATGAAGGTTCTCTATATTTAGATGAGTTTTTGGCATAAAGTGCTTTTCAATTTTTTGCTACTTTTACTTACTTTTGCATCAACCCATCACTTAAATGCTCTGCAAATTAATTCTGGTTAATGACAAATGAGGGGGGGGGAAATCAGATGATGAGTTTATTAAAGGAGTTAAAACAAATCTCGGTTTGCATGTTGTTGCCTTCCATTTAGCATCCTGGTTTTCTTTGGCTTACTTTATTTTACCAATATTGTTTCGTTACATGCAACCATTTTCCGTTCTGCACACAAGTCGTTTGTAGGTAGTCCGAGCTCCACAGCTAAACAGTAAAACTTGCTGAGTACGTAAGCATCAGATATTATTCTTGCTGTCAGAATGCTTCATTGTGGTCCTCATTGTGCAGGTTTGTTGCAAGGTGCACAGCAGGTAAGTGCCAGTTTGATTCCAAGGTAATGATATAAATTGCTTCATTCATATGTCCAGCCGTAAATTGATAGCCGTTTACTATTAGACGCAAAGCAAAGATAACAGAATGTGCTAACGACTGCAAGGCTGTGGCCCGCCAAGGGCACATCACCAGTCCCCGTGACCGCATTTTCCCCGCGCCGCCGCCGCCGAAAGCATCCCCGGCGCAGGTGTCCGAGAAATTGCCCATGAAGTTCTGGATTCAGAGCCTTCTGTCGCAGGATTCAACGCTAACTTTGTCTTGGCTCTTGGCCTGGCCAGAAGGCATTGCATCTGACAGCGTATGCAGATGGGTCCCTTTCATGTCTGGAAAAACATATGCTGGAGTTTGTGAGAAAAGAATGCGGAACAGAACTGGGGTCACGGCAGAACCTTGTCTTTCAGAGATGATTATCATTTGAAAAGCCACATTTACAGCTCCACTATATAATGATATATAAAATATTTACACCAGTGTCATAACTGGTCTTTTAAAGAAAATATAGTATCACTAACATTTTTATGACACTGCAATAACACTGGTCTTTTAAAAGAAAAGAAAAATTATTCTAACTTATTTCTTTTGTTTAGATTATACTTTTTGCCTGTATGCGTGTTTTTCTGGCCGAAATTTATCTGATTCATCTCCTCTCCCTGAAGACACCATTCCCGGAGTGGTTTGACAGTTTTGTTTGTAAGAGATGGTAGGGGTTGCTAAGATCACAGGTTGCTGGGTGATCGACTTCAGCAGGAACCAAACATCTTTTTGTCACAGCGCAGATTTTGATGCAACCCCTGCCTCTGTTCCAATGAGGTTACTTGCTTCTCCAGCTTCTCTCGATGACAACAGTGCACCATAATGATCTGCTTTTAGCTTTTGGCTCTCCGGCTCATCTTTACAGGACGTTATTTGCTTAGGTAACCTTATCCTGAACAACCTACAGAGTTTTTTACTCTATCAAACAAAAAAAACAAAAACCCCAGTGTTCCTTAATTAACTTAAGAATTGTGCTTACACAATGCCCCTCTTCCAAGCTCTTCCAACCCTCTACTCCTTTGATTCCATCTTCCCCAGTACTGAGATTACCGTGGTAACAATGACTTTGGGTATAACTGGATGAGACTTACAGCCTCCGGTAGGAGCAGGACTTTACACCCACCTATGGAAAAATTGGTTTTCAGGGGAGCTATCCCTCTCTGCTGTGCACAGGATAAGATAATAAGTGGTGCTGTTCACTTTTAATTCCTTCTGCTCGGCATCTTCCTCCAGCAAGCTCACTAAATCAGAACCATGCAACTCCCTTACCCTCCAGATTCTATTTCTTCTCTGGGCAAACAGGCTTGTTGAACTTGGCAGACATTTGCCTTGGCTTGACGTTTCTCCGCCGTGCTTCTTCCAAGTGCAGCCAATCTTCCCTAGTGATTCTCACGGCCTGTCTGTGAGGTGTTCCTACAGTCCCGGCCACAGAGCCATCTTCAAGTTGCCTCACAGGAAATTGAGCCTTTTTGTTGCCTGTTGTTTCTGTTTGCACCAGTTCTCTCTTTGATACAAATACTGCAGCTGCTTCTGTGTTGCTGCAAACCTCTTGCATGCTTGCTCTTGGGCTCCATACAAAGTTTTAGTCACCATGGTAAAAAAAAGTGTATCAGTACTGCAATCATTTAAGCATGGAGTTCTCTTCTCAAGAAACAAAATGTATTGATGTACACCTGTAATAACTGAGAGCATGACAGCATATTTACTGGCACGAAAAAACAATAAAGAGAATGAAATCTTTGGACACTGTTTAAATACGTAGAACCTGGCTTTGTATGTACAGAATATACTCTGTTATGTTTCAGTTGTTGTTCAGATGCATTTTTTGTGATTCTTATTAGAAAAAGGGACCTTTAACCTGATAAGACATAGAATTTTAAATGACTTAGCATACAATGCTGTGATAGTTATAAGAACATTTTGAATGAGAAGAATAATAACCTTGAGAATGACATGGTCATAATGAACTGCATGCAATAAAATGGGATTTCACCGTTCTTCACATTCCAGGTTATGAATGAATTGAAAGGATTCTAGGCATGAGCCACACTATAGGCAGAACAAGCAATTGGTTAATCGTATCCAGGGAGAATTCATAAGGAGAACACAACAGGTTCAGCAACATTAAGTTTTTCAGAGGATACATTTCTGAATGAGATATATAAGCCTTTTTTCTATGTAAATTATTTTTTTCGTGCTTTATTTTAACGAAATACCTAGAACTGTCTAGAACTAGATTTTTATCTGTTATATTTTTCATAGCGTTTAAAAACTTCCTAAGGCACATAAACTAATATAAAAATTTTGTTTTAAGGCAATTTAATTTCAATCTGGAAATTCATGTAATTCAATTATTTTAAAAAAACAACAACAAATTATTTAGTAGGAGGAAATATGACTACTGGGCTTAGAGAGTCTCAGAATTATGATCACTCACGTAAAACATTTGATGCCTGAATGGCCTGAAATTAACCTTTTTAATAGTTCCTGTACATTCTGTGTTGGTTTTTGTTACCACAAATTTTCTCTAAGAATATACCTTCCATTGCATTTGAAAAACATTAATCTGCCCTTCGGTCGATATTACCTTAGGTGCGTCAATTCTCAAATGAGATTGTCACTAATGGCATGGGGGGAGAACGGTTAAGACCCTTTAGAAGGATCTACAGTGAGTAGATCCTGGTGTCCCTTAAACAGCCAAGCTAGAAAGGGATAATCATAAGCACATTATTTTGTAATAATTTTTCCTGGCAATGTTTTTACTTGCAAAACCAGAGCCCTTTTCCAGGAAGTGGAACTGCGATCGTTTGTGGCAGCCTTCGTTCCTCTGGCCCCTCTGTTCCGACCGAGGTTGACAGCTCCTGAAGGACGCTGGAAAACAGGCCAGCTGCTTTAGATTTGTCACAGCTCATCTCACAACACAATAAGGCCATCATTCTTTTTAATGCGGCGTTCTCCTCCCGAAAGACAATGCCTTTTTTTCAGATGCTAGAGAAATTGCAACAGACATACGGTAATGACAACTGCCTGTTGTGCCCAAAGCTGGTGGAGAAAACACGAGTCTTGCATAGAGGGAATACTGATTTACCCTGGAGACAAAAGAAGAGAGCATCCATTTTTTTCTGACCTCAGAAGGCTATCGCCAAGCTTGTTAAAATGCCACTAAGGTGTGATGGTACTTCTATCCACCCGAATTCAATGAGGAAAGCTAGTAACAGACTATTTATATGGATTTTTATCGCATTGCCAGCATGCCCTGTTAAATTATTATTACTTTTTTCTACATTAAAGTCTTTATATTGGCAGGAAGTATCTTGTACTCGGACCATCAATCAGACTAAAACTGAGCTGGGGTTAGGGGAAAGGAGTTGAGGTGATTCCTGGGATATAAAAGAATGGCACTCATTAATCACAATGGGGATGGACTTTTTGCGTCATCTTATCCAGTAGGTTTAAGTCTTACATGCAGTTTGTTCAGCACACCACATAGTCAACACAAGTTCTTTTTCAATCGAACGTTACAATGAGCAAAACAAGTGACTGAGCGTGGTTCCAGTATCTCAGAAACGGCTGCCCTCCTGGGCTTTTCACGCGCGGCAGTGTCAAGGGTTTATCAAGAAAAAACATTCAGTCAATAGCAATCCT
>JAOVYW010006450.1:0-11510 GCA_025775045.1 Hiodon tergisus
ATATACAAAGAGAATAGAAGGGGGCCTAACACCGAACCTTGTGGTACCCCATATGTAACCGGAAACAAATCAGATGAATCTTAGATAGAGTAGTTGACAACGATTTCTTGGGAAACGCACAAGCATCGTGCAATCGCTCCCTGAATTGACTAAAAATCTAGAACACAGATTCCTGTATGGTTTCCTGTATAGCGAATAAAACTAATGGAACCCCTTCATCCCACTCCTTTCCTGTATCCATGCAATATTTCTTTAACATTGATTTAAATGTTTAATGACATTTTTCAAGTATTCCTTGACTGTCTGGATGGTATGCACTTGGTACTCTATGAGAAACTGAGAGGGCCTTCAATATCTGGGTGAAAATTTGTGATAGAGAATTAGTACCCTGGCCTGTCTGCACTATTTTCGGAAGTCCAAAAGTAGTGAAGAATTTAGCGTTTTCACAATCACAGGTGCTGTAATTCTCCGTAAAGGAATGGCTTCGGGAAAACGCGAACGTACATAATCATGAGTAAAAAAGGATTACCTGCTTTTGTTTTAGGTAAGGGCCCACGCAATCAATCACGTTCAAACACCAATAACCGGAATGGGTAAAAAAATGGCGCAGGCGAAATCACTTGGTTTGGTTTACCCGTATCTGACAGGTATGACAAGTACGACAATTTTACATCTTTCTTTAGTCCAGGCCAGAATGTCTGAGTTTTATGTCTTCGTCACCCATGTTCATGTGCTAAATATAAAACCTGCTGATAAAGACTTTTGGAATCACAATTTGAAATACAGATCACCATCAACACTAGAACACTGCTTACTTACTTACTTTTTCATGATAGTATGAAGCTTAGCAATGCCGAGGTTGTGAGTTATAGCCTCACGAGGAGCAAATATTTTAGATGTTTAGCCCAGCGGTAAAGATTTTCAATCAACAACAGAATTCGGTTAACTGGATATAATTTTGTAACTTATGAAATCTATACAATGGCTGTTAATTTGAAGAAACTTTTTATTTACTGTTATTACCATCTAGTTGGGGAGCTTGAATGTTCAAGACGCGTGTATCATTGGATCCATCCAAAGACAACTTGATGTTTGTAAAACTCTAACCCAAACAACGTATATTGAAATGAACAAAATATCATTTTGTGTGATCCTTCAACTTTTTGAGTTACCATTTTTGGTTTCACACAACCTGCCAGTTTTGATCAATTGAATATGGAATATGTAGATTTCCTTTATCAATTTGCTAAAATAGAATGAAAAGATCATTCCGCTTTCTCCTGCGGCATAATCGGTCAGCCTGCAGTACTTATTTGACATTACGAAGCTTAGCAATGCCGAGGTTTGAGTTTGAGCCTCAAATGGAGCAACACTTTTTGCTTTTGGGCCCAGTGGTGAAGATGGTCAATCAAAAACAGAATTCTATAGCTCAATCGTTGGATAGCTACATGCATTTGCAGTGGAAATAGCGATTGTTAAAAATGTAGTTGTCTATTAATAATGTTAACATGATACGTTTATGTGAGTTTGACCCTCACCTGGAGCATCAGTTTTTACTATATGGCCCAGTGGTGAAGATGTTCAATTTAAAATGGAATTCAATAGCTTAATCATTGGATAATTACATATAACTGTAAATTCCTGGCACGGCTTATTCTTTGTGATGAACAAAACCACAATTTGTGTGATCCTTCATCTTTGATTTACAATTTTTGAATAAATTTCTCCCTTCACTCTTGTTTAACTAGAAAGAAAAATAAAATAAAAACATATTCTACATGCAATTGTTTTAAAGCTGATAGGTTAAGTGTCATGAAAATGCTCCAGTTGAACAATAGGTTAGCGCATGATACTTATGTGACAGTTTAAAGCTAAGCTCTGGCTTTGAACTGTCAATTCCATTGCCAGTTTGAGGTTGTCACCAATGACATCGATACAGAAATACATATGTACCCAAAGCCATGACGTTATCAAAAATCCAAGAAGCAACTAAACAAGATCAAGTTGGCCAACATGTTCTTAAACTCATTCTTGACTGATATATAAAAATACAACAATGCCTCAGAAGCTGGCAAAACCAACATCAAGACATTCTAAATCAAACGTGATGAACTCACAGCTCCCCCAGAAAACAACATTATTTTGAGAGGGAGCAGACTCGTTATTCCGTCCTTACTACAGACACAAGCACACGCCCTACCTCATGAAGGACATCTAGATCAAACAGCTCCTCCATAAGGTATGTTTTCGAGGCAAAGACAAACAAATTGAAAATCTGATTGCTTTTTGTATTCCCTTTCAGGTCTCAAATCCAGCCCACAGACCCTGTCATGAGGTATGCATTGACATCTGTGGACAATTCACCTCATTTGCTAGTCATTCTTGATGAATATTCCTGATATCTGAAATCACATAGTTAACATATTCAGACAAAGTTTTCTCGACCTTCGGAATCCCACAGGGAAATAACACCATATAGATCCCAAGCCAATGCTCAAGTTGAATGATTCATGAAGACTAAATAAAGCCATCACTACAGCCACAGTTAAAGGCTGATCAGGCCCAGAAACTAAAACTAAATTAATCAAAACAAATTCTGATTGCAGATGCAGAGCAACACAGATCATATTGGCTCATAGTTCACCAAAAGAAGAAAGAGAAGTGAATTACCCTGTTGAACTCTGAAACATACACGGTCTCATATACAGTGATATAGAGCGGTGCAGGGTGTTTCTTAGGCTCAAAGCTACAAGACGCATGTATGCTTGTGAAGCAGTGATTCAAAGAAAATATACTCTTAACATTTGTAGGGACTATGCACAGTCCCAACAAACAATATTTCCCTCTCCCCAGCACCAGCATCATCAGCCATTGCTCCCTAGCCGATACCTTCAAACTCCTGCACCCAGTCAAGGATAGCCATTAGCAGGTCATGATTCACACTGTTCCTTAAAAGCAAGGAGCAGACATTCTCAGTCACTCCAACAGCCTTGTCCCAAGAAGGGACATATCTTTCAGAGAATCTTTCAGTGGTGCAACCAACTGAACTCTAAGCCTGCCATATAAAAGCGAACTGATCACAGCCCATGAGTTAAGACTGCGAGATCCTCTACACAATTGTGAGCCAAAAGTGGCTATTCTGAAGCTTCCTGGGCGTGGACAACCGGTTCCCCTCGTACCAGTTCCTAGTTGATATTAAAAGATGCAGACCGAAAAAGGTTCTCATACATGTGAGCATGTTTCCCAGGGACTGAGCTATTACTACCCCAGAAGAAAGAACTTTCCATGTGCAGTTTTGGCCAGACGCAAGGAAACATTTGAATTGTCCCAGACACAAGTAAATCAATACATGCTTCAATGTGTTTGGATGTCTGATACAAATGTTACTCTGTGATAAGTGTGTTTAGAGGAAAGAATCCATGCCCTGTGTAACTTTGTTGGTCAACCCACGATGGTCTGAATGCATATTTGTGGTTGGAGAGGAATACTAATCTATGCAAACTCATCACTGTGTGGGTTTCTTGAACAAATTGGGTATACTGATGTATGCAAGTAATGTTCTTGCCAATATTAACTGTCCTTAACATAGATGCGTTAATCTAAGTCCTTTGCAGGCAATCTATCCATAACTTAGCCCTTTGCTACATACTCATATCCGTCCCATAGATTCTCGTTTCCTCCTTTGTTTGAGCCACGTGGTTTACTACGGCTGGACTGCCATTGTTTGTTCTTCTGTGACCGAAAGAGGGTTGAATCCTCAGCTAAAACCTGATAACCACAGCATTCCAGCTTTAAGAGTGTGTTCTGTGTGCGAGTTTGAGAAGCAACGCGCAAACACCTGCAATGTTTCTGTTTCTTTTATGAACAGTTTTATTTCGTACAACCAGTTTGACCTTATCGTAACAATTTAATTTTGTTTTGCAAAAAGGTTGATAGTTCTCTTGCATAACGTTTAAAGTTTGATTACTTAAGTTGATTTGAAAGCCATTCTCTCTTTCTTTTGTAACGTAACTTTATTATTGCAATGAAAATATTCAAAATAAATATTCAAATAAATATTTACTGCCAAGTGTTTTATG
Source organism: Hiodon tergisus (assembly GCA_025775045.1). NCBI lineage: Eukaryota > Metazoa > Chordata > Actinopteri > Hiodontiformes > Hiodontidae > Hiodon > Hiodon tergisus. The sequence goes on from JAOVYW010006450.1 coordinate 4,080, forward strand.
TTTACCTTCCGTAGTTTTTTGAAGCTGAGCGCTTCTAAACTCGTTCCGGTTTAACCTTTTGCATCTTTCTAAAATGACTGTTTTAGAGGTAGCACTGAGGAATCGGCCCAGAATTTGGTGCCAGAATCCCAGAATCAAAATTAATGATTGCCCAGAATCCGTCTGCAGGAATTCAGCTGACGTTCTCACCAGAATGCCCCCAGAAGCGGCCCGATGCAAATTTTGCTAAATTACTGGATTTAGTACTTTTTATATTACTACTATAAATTTTACATACTAAATATACCCATCCACAAAGGTTTTAATCAATTGCCTAGCATAAAGTATAAAAATATTACTTAAACAATAAAGACTTAAATAATTAAATGTAAATATTCAATTTACAATTTGTTTAATTTTAAACACAAAAACAATGAGAAGTGACAGATAAATATTCAGTGCTCCTCCAAGGTCTGGTCACCTTTTTCTCCCTCCATCTCTGTCAGAAGCTAGCTGCATCCAACGTTTTATATAATTCTCCATCTCCACATCAGGAACTTCAGACTGGCTTTGACGACAACACCTTTATAAATTTCTGAGAGAGAAAATAGAACTTATTGAAATACTCCCTGAAACATGACTCATAGTTTATGGAACTATCCCTACAGACATTTTATAAATAGCTTTTTGTAAAATATTTCCCATTCATTATATTCTTTCTGCCTTGAAAACCGTGTTGTAATAATTAATTTTCTTGCTGGCAATCAAAATGACATGCTGGCCTGTTTTATTGAGTTAATCACTTCATCATGTCTCTCTGCACCAGGCAAAGAAATCTTACCGATGTAGCGACAACTAGCGAGGCGAGGCCGCTAACTGGAGTGTGGGGCAACGAAAAAGGCGTTTTATTAGGCAAAAACAACAAAAGGCATTAAATTCTGGTTCTCTTCGGGGAAAAAGTGAGGGGCTTCAGGGCAGAGGAGGAGCGCTGGGGTCCCTCAGTCATCTTTCTCAGACTCTGAATGAAAATTTAGGAGGTCTTGCACAGAGCCCTTTTGTGGGGAGTGAGCCAATTAGGGTAATGGTCATCAGGTGTTCCCCATCCCTGCTTAAGTGGCTGCCTGATGACCTAATGAGGCCCTGGGAGCTGTCCACAGCAGAGTGTGGACTGGCAGTGCTGAAAGGCTGGGGAAGTCGGTGGGCGCTGTCCCCGGCCCTGACCCTTCCTCCTGTAAGGGAAGTCGGGGGCGTGCAGGACAGGACGTCAGAACATAGGGCGAGTTTCAGCTCTTGGAAGGCCTCCTCCTGTGGTCCCCAGGCAATCCGCTCCGGCTGCCCCTTCTGGGTAAGGTCTGAAAGAGGCGCAGCAATGGTGGAGAAGTTAGGGACAAAGCATCTGTAGTACCCAGCCAGGTCCAAAAAGGCACCTGTGTTTTGTGGTAGGGCGGGACCAATCCCGGACTGCTGCCACTTTCTTCTCCTGAGGTTTCAGGAGGCCCTGGCCGACAGAATACCCCGGGTACTGTGCCTTGTTATTGGCAATTTAGCACTTCGCAGGGTTTGCAGTGAAGCTGGCTCGGCGAAGAGCCTCCAGGACCTGGTGGAGGTGGTCTAGGTGTTCGTCCCAGGAGGTGGAGTGGATGACGACGCCATCATAGATAGGCTGCTGCGAAGCGCTGTACAGGCTGGAGTACGACATCCATCAGACACTGGAACGTGGCAGGGGGCCCCATGCAGCCCGAACGCGAGAACCCGGTACTGGTACTGGCCGATGGGGGTGGAGAACGCCGTCTTCACTCGGTCCGCTGGGGCGAGGGGGACCTGGCAATACCCTTTAGTGAGGTCAAACATGGTGATGAAGCGCGCTTCACCCAAGTGTTCAAGCAGCTCATCGGCCCGGGGCCTGGGGTACGCGTCAACAGGGTTGAGTGGCCTGAAGTCGCTGCAGAACCGCCAGGAGCCATCTGGTTTGGGGACCATTGGGCTGGACCAGGGGCTGCAGGCCTCTTCGATGACTCCCAGCTCCAGCATCTTCTCCACCTTCTCCATGATGGCCTTCCACCACGCCTCTTGGACCCGGTAGGGCCGCACATTCACCACAACGCCGGGAGGGGTTCAACCACCGTGGTCTGGCTCGGGTGGGTCGAGAAGACACCTTACCTTGCTGGACTTGCCACGGCAGGAAGGAATTTATTGTCGCTCACCTGGCTGAAACTCTCGGGGTTGGGCCAGCCGGTTATAGGAACGCTGCTGGGCATGGAGGGCCTCCTCCATGTGCTTGCGTATGAGTAGCATCACCTGCTCTATCCGGTTCCTCATGTCCTGGACATGTTTGATGAGACTCCAATGGGGGGCTTGTTGGTCCTCCCAGGTCTCCTTGGCGAAGTCGACAAGACCTCAGGGTCACCGGCCAGACAGGAGTTTGAATGGGGAGAAACCAGTGGACACCTGGGGTACCGCCCTTATCGCGGAGAGGACATATGGGAGGAGCATGCGCTTCAGGGTCTGATTGAAGCGTTCAACCAGCCCGTCGGTCTGAGGGTGGTACACTGACGTGCGGAGATGCTTGCGCCGCTGCAGGCGACACACATCCATCATGACCTTGGAGACAAAAGGGGTTCCCTGATCCGTACGGATAGGGAGAGGCATCAGGGTGGGGCTCATCTTCTGTGTCAGCCTCGGTTGTGTTATCTCCGGTGGCGGCACACTCCCCCAGCTAAGCTGCGTACGGCTCCGATACTAGTCTGTCCTGGATGGGTGCTGTTGGGTGCTGTTGGGGCCCGGTGGTGGCGTCGTCTGCTGCGGCCAGGACACCGGCTGGGACGAGGACGAGCAGCACCTGGCTTGGTGGGCATAGATACATCAGAGGGGAGTCTCCAGGGGCCAGGGCTGGAGGATCCCCGTGGAGGTGGATCAGCCGTGGGCAGGGCTGCTGGAAACGGCGAGGGGCACTCCGCGGGCCTCTTAGGCAGTTCCCAGAAGGTTGGAGCCGGACCGCCTCAGTCACTGCTGGCCCAGGGTCGATGGAAGGACCGCACCCTGGCCCGCAACAGCTCCTGGGTTGTTTCCACTAATGCAACCATCTCCCCAGGGTTGGCCGGGGCGGGTTGTCCCACCAGCTTCTTGGCCTCGTAGGGGAGGGCCTGCAAGAAGCAGTCCATGAACTCGCGCTCGACAATCTGCTGAGTGAGAGGAGCTCCAGCTGCAACCAGCGGTTTCCCAGGCATTGTTGCTGTACCATCTGGCTGTGCACAGGCTGGCTGGACTGACAGGTTTGGAACTGCTGCCCGGCCGCCGTGACGGAAAGGCCAGCCCGCCCAAGTTTTTTCATCATTTCCATGGTGGTTAAGAGCTCACAAAAATTGCTGCAAAAATACAAAACAGAACACACTTGTGTTTAATCCCTCACCCTTTTCAGTATTTAAAATTATAAAGGATAATAAAGATAAATATAAACACCATTATCAAGGCAATCACAGTATAGATCAGTGGTGGCCAACTTTGATGTTGGTAGGGGCCACAATATATACTTTACATGTAACACTTATGATCACACAATAGCTGCAGCTATTGTTGCAAGTTTGGCTCAATCCTTGTTGGCCTATTGGAATTCTCCGGCGTCTCCCTTCTGTTCTCTGTAGGTCAGATGATTGGTTTAGGTGGCAACCCTTTAGAGGTGATTGACTGGCCCTTCCGTGGCAACTTTTCTGATGGTTCGTCATTCTCACTTTCAGTGGCACTGAATATTTGTGTATTTCTGCCTGATGTTAAGATCTTTGTACATATGTTAGCTATTTAGCCCATCCACTGAAAAGTTTTTTAAAATCATATTTGTTAGCTTACATACCTTCCTTTTCTCTTCACATATGCGGGACAGTCATCCTCCTCCTCAGTCTGAAGATCAGATTGGACCACAGCCATAGGAATCTTACAGCGAGCCTCTTCATACGTGTCTGTCAGAGAAAATGTATATATTGTGTTATGAATGCAGATACATATTGTTATATCAGGAGGTTGATATATAAATATAACATTAACTTACCTCTAGTGTACCTGATGTTCACATCGAACAAACCCCATGTTTCGTCAGGTGCTTTTTGACGTTTCACTGCCCTTGTAAACCATTCTGTGGATGAATAAGGGGGCCAGTAGCTCATGCCATCCTGGATCCATGATGAAGGCAAAACTTCCTTCTCCTTCTTCCCCACAGATATAAAGTACACAATGTGTGTGTGTAAATACAGTATAATATGCATCAATTTTAGTATTTAAATTAAGACTCTCCTAATAGGACTACCTCTGCTGACCAGCCAAACACAGGCATTGATTGTAATCACTGACCCTCACCGATTCTAAATGTCCCACATTTAGCCCACTAGATTGTGTGTTTATACATGGTTATTTTTTAGACATGTTTTGCTTATCCATGCTTGTTGGTGACTAACGTATAAGCACAGGTTTGTAGTGTATATGTAGATTACTTACTATTTCAATATATGAAATGAATGACTTTAGGTACAAATTCATGTACTTTCAAAGACACATTTGTATTAAGAGTAGTTAAAATACTTTCACACTTTTTATAGAACCATTTACATACTGATGTTACCAAAACAATCAAATCAAAATGCAGAAGTTTTACATATTATGTTTGTAAAATATGATCATGTATCTGGCAATATCTGTTGGATTACATTATTCGTCACCTTCTCCCAAATGAAGAAGTGGCATAACCACAAATTTGTTTTTAAAATGGCAAGAGCAGATACATAAAGGCTTTCATCACAACCTTGATGCAGAATTTGGCTAGATACATTTCCTTGAATTCACTGACAGTACAGGTAACATGTTGTGAAATAGGACCATCATTGAGACATTTTTTTCACTTTAGGGTAAGAAAGGTCACTACAACACATAGGGAAAGACTAGCAAGAATTGATATTGCAACTGAAAGGAGCATAAAATAGTTGTAAACTGGTGCACTCAAAACATTGTACAGCACAACCAGCTTTTTAGAGAAAGTAGATTCCTGAGACAACCGAGTAACCCTCTGAGACGACCCTCTGAAGTAGATCAGTGCTGCCACTCCATAGCTCTAACACTTTTCTTGTCACTCCAAGACATACAAGGTGCATGTAGTCATGGAGAAATGCTGTTACCATACCAAAACTATGTTTGCTTAGTGGGGATGTCTCCCTGTGATGTTCCTCATCTGACATGCATTAAAGCTCCTATCAGTTCTTAGGGCACATTTGGTCTCAGGAAATCTCATCCTACCTTGAAAATACACACCATGTGCTGTACATTTATCACACCCAGCATAACCTGTGTGTGATCTGATGCCTTTGATGAAAACCTGTGCAGGGGCGTCACACATTACTGAAATAATTGTTATGAAGAGTCGTTTCCCTTTAAACATAAAGCCAGAGTGTAATCGTTTTGCTTCTTCCACTACATCTTTTAGATGCTCTGCCAATGAATTTGGTTTAGATGTCCCACCAAAAATTGCAATTAGAAAGGGTTTCTTAATGTTAAATCCTTGTATCAGTCCCAATATGGTCCACAGCTGCATAGAGGAATTTTTGAAAAGAGGAAGCCTATCAAAATTGTCAAGTGTGCCAGATATGGAACTTAGAATCCAAAGGTAAAAAAAAGTACCACCAGCAACCCTGTCAACTCTGTAGCCTTTGTTGGTATTAAGGAGGGTCCTTGCATCTTTTGGCAAGGTTGGATGATGAAACCTCAGAATCGAAAGCAGGGCTGTTAACGCAACCTAGTTATTCCATATTCAAGAGCCCAATTTACCAAGTGGCCTTTGAAACAGTCTGTTGGACTTATAACCTCATCATCAACCATCTCCTCAACATCATCACTCTCATCATAATTCTCATCATCATCAACCTCACTCTGCCCTCCACCTTCTCCTAAACCTGCAGTGTCCATCAAAGCATCTACAAACAGTTAATTCTCAAAGTCCTGATCAGTAAAAATGTCCTCTGAAGCCTTATTGGACTGAGGAACAGCAGCATTTTCTACAGTAACTGTAGACTCCTGTTGTTGGATAGATTTTAGAAATCTTGACACTTTTGCAGTAGACCTTCGCCGGATGTTTGAAGTCAAACTATATTCTGAATACCACTCAGCCATTACCTTAATCACCTTAGTTAGCTGAATAGCTCGCTGGCTGCAGATGAAGAGTTGGGACTTCTGCTGGAATTAGCTGCCAGGCTAGAGAAAGGCTACAAAACTGATCTAGGTACAGTAGGCTACGGTACTGTTGAATGTCGAATGCTGTTGAATATCGCCATCTACTGTACTCGGGCCTAGTACGTTTGGCTGTTTACATGCTGTTTCATACTGGTAAGACAATAGTAAAATAACGTTTTAACATAGCGTTACCTATTTTCAGAATACAACAAAAGTGATCTAGGTACAGTAGGCTACAGTACTTCTAAATAGGATATGCTGTTGAGTGATCTAGCTAAAAACACAATCACAGAAACGGCTAGGCTAACGTTAACATAAACTTATTTCCTGATCATTTTACGTTACCATTTAGTAATTTAATAATTTGGTAGTTAGATTTTTTGTTTGAATCTTAACAAAAGGTGTAACCTACCGTCCTGATGGTTGAGAGTTTGTGACCGTTGGAATAGAGCAGAGCAATCCTCTGGAAATTTATGCCCACCTACTTCAAACTGAAATAATCCACGTTTATTTAAAAAAACAGAAATGATCATCCAGGGCCAAAAAGGCCACCGTACTAGGCTCAATGATTATGTGCTGAATTTAGATGGAAAGATGATAGAACAGTGTGTATTGGTTAAAAATCTGGGAGTTACAATTCAGAACTTTCTTTTGACCGTCATACTAAAGATATTGCCAGAATAGCATTCTACCACCTGAGAAACATTGCTAAGATTAGACATCTTTTAGGTGTTCAGGATGCAGATAAATTAATCCACGCTTTTGTTACTTCCAGACTTTATTATTGTAATGCTATATTATCAAGTGGCTCAAATACAGCCACAAATACATTACAAGTTGTTCAGAATGCAGCTGCTTGGATTCTTACTAGACATAAGAAATATGATCAATTCGCACCAGTGTGGGCTTCATTACCTTGACTGCCAATAAGGCAGCGGGCTGAGTTTTAACTTTAACTTTTAAGGCTGTAAATGGGCTAGTGCCCCCGTATCTAACATAAATAATAGTCCCGTATGTCCCATCTAGATTACTTTGTTCACAAGAGGCTGGGAATCTATATACAGATTCAGATGAGTATCATTGGTATCATTAGTGAACGTCACTTCTTGGTTGATTCGTTTTGAATTTTGTCTTTGCACGAAGGTTTGTTGTTGATCCGTTGTTAGAATCTTCACCCCACGGTTTATATTTATATTTAATCACTATCTAGTTACTTAAATCAGAAATACACCTTTAGTGGTGGTT
>JAOVYW010006456.1:0-11506 GCA_025775045.1 Hiodon tergisus
CCCCCCCCCCCCCCCCCCAACTCGTGCACCTGGTTTCAGGGCTTACACAGGTACACGCAAGCAGGCATTCCTAAAGACAGTAGATACATTTTACAGTGCTTCAGAGAAGTAAAGACCCACCTCTCGATCTCGTCCTCCCTATTGAGGATTTCCATGTTACTGTCTTTTAGCCGCAGGTAGGTGAAACCCAGTCTGAGGAAGAAAGAGAGGGAGAATGCATTAGGGGGAGAAGGATGTAAGCAGACAGAGAGAAGGGGAGATCTTGACCTGGCTTCAGTAGCACTGCCTGCATTCTGAACACAAATCCCCACTGTGGGGTATGGAGGTGGGGGCCGAGCAGCCGAGCGAAGGGGAGATTTTCACCAAGACGCCGTCACCTCTTCATGCCCTCCACCAGTGCCACCTCGTCTGGAGAGGAGGAGATGTAGACGGAGGTGGATTTGCCCTGGTGGATGCCCCTCTTGATACCATCGACCGTCTCTTCCTCCTTCACCTGCACGGTGTGGCACAGACAGAGGGCACGGAAAAACAGCTCCTCGTGCTCCTGGGGGTAGAGGAACACACAGGAAGTCGAGCCCAGTTCCCATCATACTTGACAAGCGTGGAGTTGCACGTGACAAAGCGGCCAGGACACAGCATTCGCAGAGAGGGCAGAACCTGGGGACAAAGTCAGCATGCAGCAGCCCCGGCTGCCAAGGTTGAGAGGCAGACAGTGGCACTCGGTCGCCGGGTGCAGGGGAGGACGGCACTGACACACGCGGCTGCCGCCCGAGAGCTCTGCTTCCCTGTGACACATTACCCTGGGTGTCACCTGAGCACCGTCCCGACTCGGGAGGGATCTGTGATGGAGCTCCTTTTACATGCCACGCCATGGCACATCAGGTACGCCAGACTGCCGCAGGCAGCAGGTCACCCTGGGAACGAGGCGCTGAGCCGGATCGAGAGAGCCGCCCACCACCCTCCCCGTTACACCGGGCAGGAAATTCATATGGAGAGTGCAGGAAGAAACTGACACAGAACACAAAGCAACTACTAAGATGCAGCTGAGATGAGCTGAGATGCACTGCACAATTGGCAAATCCAATACTGAGGTGGAAGTACAAAATAATTATCAGCGATACCAAATAAAATGCATATGAAAAGAGCAGAGATTAACCTGCAGCAGATGAAGGGGAACTTCATCATTCAGAAATACAGAAATACGGATGAACAGAAACCAAAGGAAATACTAACCCTAACCCTAACCCTAACCCTACAAACATCCAAGCCTAAAACCATCTAAACCATGAAGTAGACCAGCATTATACACACAGAAATTCTGTCCAGGGCTCACACAATCGACCCAAAAAGTCGGAGCTGAAACATGCAGCATACAGCCTTCATCTGACTATACACTTTAATTCCATTACATAACAACAAACTTTAACCAGTCAGTGAAGAGTCAGCTTAGACGAGAGACCTTACACAAACTACTGTTTAAAAAAAAATGAGTGGAGGGACATGGACATGTCTGTAATTTGGATGATTTCTGAAAGCCGCTTCTCATTACCCGCCTTAATTTGTCCTCCACAGGGCTGATTCAATTATCTGTCTCATACAGCATTAATTCAAGGGATCTCCTATGGAACTTGATATACACAGCAAGGGATTAACATTTAACTCCAGTGTAAATTCATTACAACGATGGCATGGAGGGATGTTTGCAAAATAACAATGAAAAAACGGGAATAAATATAGCTCCAAGCCGCGTGTCAGCCTAAGCAGCAGTCAGGAAGCCCAATGAATGATGAAGCCTGGACGCCATTGAATGTCATAGAGACAATGGTTTTTGTAAGGTGGTTATTATATTCTGAACTCTCTTGCTGCAAAAGGGATTCAGGCCATCTTGTTTAAATAATTATTTTCCCATCCTCTCACAATGAATTAGGCTGTCAAAGCTAAATACAGAATCGTCACGAACCCAATTTATTGGGTTAAAGGGTAGTTTAAAGCCACAAGAATTGTTAAGATTGTATTAGTGCTGAACGTGCATGCATTCAATGAGGCTACATTACTACAGAAGTGGACACTAATAAATGCTAAGTATCTCACTATGTTAATAAAATATTCATAGCTTTCACTGCTGCCAAAATTCTAGCCATATTTGCTCAGTGGTGTAAGGCTAACGTTTTATATTCTTATATTTATATTCTCAGAGTACAGTGTTGGCTTCATTACATTGGCTGCCAATATGGCAGCGGGCTGATCTTAAGTTTGTTAACGTTTAAGGCTGTAAATGCGCTAGCTCCCTGGTATCTAACAGATACTATAGTCCCGTATGTCCCATCCAGATCACAAGAGGCTGGGAATCTATATAACATATATAATATATATATATATACATACATAATATCTGACCCTAACCCCATATATACCAAGAATATCCTAATCTAAATCTGGAGGTAGAGCATTTACACATAGAGCTTCACAACTATGGAATAGCCTCCCAAAATTTGTGCGGGAATCGGACACAGTCTCTATATTTAAACCAAGATTTAAAAAGCATCTTTTCAAACTTGCATATAGTCAATAGCAGGACTGTGACAGTGTTTTGCTGATAAGAACCATTCCTGTTGTCGCACCATCATTGGTGGTCCCCCCCTGTTGGCTGGGTTATGCCTTTGGTGGGGCGGGGTGGGTTCAGACCACCTTCATGGCCATGTGTTGTTTCCGGCACTCACCCTCTTGTATGCTGCCATAGATATATGTACCTGTGACCACTCACAATGTATCACTTTTAAAATGTTCAAATTACTACATCCTGTTTCCATAGGTAACCATTAACAATGTGCCATCTCTCTCTTTCGAGCAATCACGTGAGGCATCCTGCAGGACTGCATCACTTCCACCACAGCAACCAGTGGACCATTAAACTGGACTCCAGCCATCTGGGCCCCCACCCCTCTCCTCCGGATATTACAATATCTTGGAACTCCTCGACTGGAGAGCATCTAATGTCCATATTGTTTAATTCAGCTCCTAGCGGAGGATGGGCTCCCCCATTAAGCCGGGTTCCTCTCAAGGTTTCTTCCTGCCAGCCAAGGGAGTTTTTTCTTGCCACTGTTGCCACTGGCATGCTTTTTAGGGGTCAGGCCTGGGACATATTGTATTAGTATGTAAAGCGTCTTTGTGACATGGAAACATGTGAAAAGTGCTCTTTAAAAATGAATTGATTGATTGATTGATTGAATTTCATAAGCCCAATCGCACGAGAAAGTGTTAAAGCACCACCCAACATTTTCTTTGAGCACAGTGTTGTGTTTGCCATGGAGGTGTAGATATCTGGCTCAGCTGGCAGGGGTTTGTCTCTCACCTTCCCTCCAGGTCCGGGCGAGGAGTCGATCATATCGATGCCCGACGTCCCGGGAAGGATCTGCCCGTTGCAGATGGCATGAGGGACGTAGACATGCCCGTCCACACAGCACTCAATGAACTCCATATTGTTTTCCGTCAGGGTTCCTGTCTTGTCGGTGAAGACATACTCAACCTGGGTTGGTAAAAAAAAACACACATGCCTTAAACAGCTGAGGGACAGCAGAGACTCATGTTCCCTTCCAGCAATCTCCGACAGAACACGTGGACGCTGACAGAACACGTGGACACTGACAGAACACATGGACACTGACTGAACATGTGGACACCGACAGAACATGTGGACACTGACAGAACATGTGGACACCATAACAGTAACTGTAACACAGAGCATCACTACGGCTCGTTGGGTCAACTGACAGAACACGTGGACACTGACAGAACACGTGGACACTGACAGAACACATGGACACTGACTGAACATGTGGACACCGACAGAACACATGGACACTGACAGAACACGTGGACACCGACAGAACACATGGACACTGACTGAACATGTGGACACCGACAGAACACGTGGACACCGACAGAACACGTGGACACCATAACAGTAACTGTAACACAGAGCATCACTACGGCTCGTTGGGTCAACTGACAGAACACGTGGACGCTGACTGAACACGTGGACACTGACTGAACACGTGGACACCGACAGAACACGTGGACACCATAACTGTAACTGTAACACATAGCGTCACTATGGCTCGCTGGGTCAACTGACAGAACACGTGGACACCATAACAGTAACTGTAACACAGAGCGTCACCACGGCTCGCTGGGTCAACTGACAGAACACGTGGACACTGACAGAACACGTGGACACCATAACAGTAACTGTAACACAGAGCATCACTACGGCTCGCTGGGTCAACTGACAGAACACGTGGACACCATAACAGTAACTGTAACACAGAGCGTCACCACGGCTCGCTGGGTCAACTGACAGAACACGTGGACACTGACAGAACACGTGGACACCATAACAGTAACTGTAACACAGAGCATCACTACGGCTCGCTGGGTCAACTGACAGAACACGTGGACACTGACAGAACACGTGGACACCATAACAGTAACTGTAACACAGAGCATCACTACGGCTCGCTGGGTCAACTGACAGAACACGTGGACACTGACAGAACACGTGGACACCATAACAGTAACTGTAACACAGAGCGTCACCAAGGCTCGCTGGGTCAACTGACAGAACACGTGGACACCATAACTGTAACTGTAACACAGAGCGTCACCACGGCTCGCTGGGTCAACTGACAGAACATGTGGACACCATAACAGTAACTGTAACACAGAGCGTCACCACGGCTCGCTGGGTCAACCGACAGAACACGTGGACACTGTAACAGTAACACATGGACACTGTAACAGTAACTGAGATCCAGACAAGCAACTAGTCGTTTCTCTACAATCTTAGCACCCGACCCATTCAGTGACTCATCTCACTATTGGTTCACATTACTGGTCATCTCCTGCCTCTTGTACCTGTCCCAGTTCTTCATTGAGGTCCGACGTGTTGACCAGAGCCCCCTCCCCCAGTTCCTCATCAAACATCTCATCATCCCAGGTGATGAAGTAGGACCCCAGAAACTTCTGCATCTCCACAGTGACGTACATGGAGACGGGGATGATATAGTTGAACAGCACCATGAAGGCCAGGAAGTCAGTGAAAGCTCTGATCAACTGGGGGAAAACAGTAAGAGAAACCCTGTTAGAGAGATGGGCAAAGGGCAGGCAGAGAGGATTGTGGTAAACGTAGGCCTGACTCACCACATGCCTCTGCCTTTCCAACTCTGTCTTGCCATTGTACCAGGGCTCGTCCCTGTTAGGTTCCGCCTGCCACACATACTTCAGCACGGTATTGATTAGGGCTTTGCTGATCAGGATGCACAGGTAAACGATGAGGAAGGCATTCATAGATCTGCGTCGGGGGATGAGAAAGGGACTTGAGCGGTGACAGATGAACCGGACCAGGAGAGGAAAAATACCGAAGACCAGCTGAGAGTGTGAATATAATCTGAACGGAAAAAAATCTGGTAGTTCTGATTGTAAAAAGAAGAGTTACTGTGAGAGTAAAGAACAGTGGGGGTTCTGGGGTGATGCACATAAATTATACAAAGTTAGGGTTAATGTAAGGTTAGGGTTAGGTAAAAACATCATCATTAGGCTATCAGCGGGGGTTAGGGTTAGGGCTAGGGTTAGGGTTAGGGTTAGGTTAGGGTTAGGGCTAGGGTTAGGGTTATGGGTTAGGGTTAGGTAAAAACATCATCATTAGGCTATCAACAAGTTATTGGAGGGAACAGTGATTTCTCTATATCCAGACTGATTTACAACCCATAACGGCAACTAAAAAAGAACATGTTTTTATTTTTTTTCAGAAGAAGTAGACGTCAAAATAGACGTCAAGGTCTTGACAGGTCCTACAAGGGATTCGCGAACATGGCAAAAAACCGTACTTTTCGACTGCAGAGCGTTTCTGAGACTTGGACTGGTAGTTGAGGGCCATCTTGGTTTCCATGCCAGTGTAAATGGCGACAGCTGGAGGAGAAACACCAGTGATAGGGTTAGAGCTGACCTGACGGTGAATTGGCTGACTTATGTCCAATTCTGACCCTACTAAATCAACCAGACAAGAACTAGCCATGGTGTCAACTGCCAAATCTTCTGGCCTGTACAGAATAGAGTATCCTTCTTTTACTCTGTGACACAGGAAGTCTTATGAGTTATATTATTTATCCATTTTTACACAATATCATTCCATTGTTTTTGAATGCTCTGACGTCATACAGACATAAGGTTTTCTCTGTACTCTTACAATCTTAACAGGAACTTTAATTTTGCCAAGTGTGGCATTAAAATGCACTGTGAGAAATCCTTTTCAGCCAACTTGTTGCGTAATGCAGTCCGTTACCGTAAACATATTCTGTGTTTTTCAGCGTTGCTCCTCGAAGAAGCACATTCTCAGATCCCAGAGGCCTGGAATGACAATAACAAGGGTTTTATTTCCGTTGACAAGAGCATGTGTTCTTCGCAGAATAGGCTCTTGCACAACAATTAATAAATGAGAGATTATCCAGAGTTCATTAGATCACTAGAGGTTACTTTAAAGTCATCTGCACAGTTAATCGGGTAGAGTGTCAAAACAACTCTGACTCTCAGATAATAACATCTCATAGGGGTATTTAAATAGCTGGCACAAAGCTTGAAATCTAACCACAATAGAAAATAATAAAGAACTATCTTGGGGATAAAATAAGATAAAAAATAACAGTAGGAAATACCTCTGCAAAAAAAATTAACTCCACTGTAAAATGTGAAATGTGAACTATTTTAGCGCTGATAGGGTGGGTTTGATTAATAGGTGCAAAAAAAAGTCAATTTTAAGTCAAGATATAACATGTTCTGTGTATGAGCAGGGAATACCATTATTGCACTGCTGCATGTGTTAGCAATCCCGGCTATTTCTAGGCAGGACTAGGTGAGATCTAAAACCCCCCAGGGTGAAGATGTCTTTCAGGGTGAAGACTCAATAGTAATTTTTAGTAAAAGGAATTTTTTGGTAAATTATTTAGTTGTTTTTTTAGGCCGAGACTGAAAGGTACCCTCACCAAAGCCTCGCCCTCAGCCAGACTCACCTCAGCTGAGAACTGAATGAGTACTCACACACACATACACACACACACACACACACACACACACACACACTCACACACACAAACACACACACACACAAACACACACACACACTCACACACACACACAAACACACACACACACACACACACACACTCTCACACACATACACACTCACACACAAACACACACTCTCACAAACACGCACACGCACAAACACAGACACAGAGGCACACACACACACACACACAGACACACACACAAGCGCAAACACACTCACACACACACACACTCACAAACACAGACACAGAGGCACACACACACACACACACACACACAGACACACACACATGCACAAACACACACACACACACTCACACACAAACACACTCACACACAAACACACTCTCACAAACACACACACGCACAAACACAGACACAGAGGCACACAGACACACACACAAACACACACACACACACACACACACACACACACACACACACACACACACTCACACACACTCAGAGACACACACACACATGCACAGAGGCACACACACACACACACACACACACACACACTCACAAACACACACACACACACACATGGGTGCTGCCCATTAAGGCCCTTTCAGAAAAAGACAGTAAAACTTTCAGAAAGGGAGAATTTCGGTCTATTTAGGGTCTATTTATTTTTTTATTTTTTTATTTTTTAAACTTAAGTATGCTGTCTATTTTAATTTGTATCCTTATACTTATAGTTAAATCTACTTCTCCATTATGTTTTTTCCCCACTTTTCTCCTTTTGAAAGACCAGACACGCCCTAGTGTAACTACGTAGTTTTTAGTTTTGCAAATGAGCAAACAGGTATTTAGCTATTTTATATGCTGGAACTATTTTTTTTTACTAGTTTGATTTCAATAAGGAATCGGTACTACCCAGATTTAAAAGCTTGTGCTAAATAACCTCTCGTGTTTTCCTGTTAGCCAATGACAGAGCATGGACAATTTAATGTGAAATCTATTTCCTGTCTGCACCACAAGAAAGGAAATGGGATGGATTTACCTTGCTATGGGCTCATCTCGGTCCTGATAAATGTTGATGCGTCCTACAAATCTGAAATTAGATATAAGGCATGTAGCCAATCAGCAAAGTTAAACAACAAGGGGTTTCGTTATACCTGTACTCTTATACACCTCATCAGTGAATGTTTGTGCGTCTTTGTGTGTGCGTTTGTGTGTGTGTGTGTGTGTGTAGAGAATTGTTTAGTCAGTATACTCTCTCTCATTGGGATCTCTGACTCACACACACACGCACAGGCCTGTAGTACCATAGAGTGTGTGTGTGTGAGTGTGTGTGTGTGTGTGTAGAGAATTGTTTAGTCAGTATACTCTCTCTCTCTCTCTCTCTCTCTCTCTCTCATTGGGATCTCTTACTCACACACACACACACACACACACACACACACACACACACACACACACACACACACACACACTGGCCTGTAGTACCATAGAGTGTGTGTGTGTGTGAGCGTGTGTGTGAGTGACCTCTGCCAGGTCTTTCCAGGGTTTTGCTCCACACTCACTTGTAGAGGTCAGGTTGTGGTTGTTCACATTCAATGGTGGCTCGCAGGGTGTCCACTTCCTCCTCAGTGTTAAATGCCTTTGTGTCCTGCACAGCATAGTGGGTCTGTGTGGAGCAGAAGAGAACACATGCAAATGGAGAACGGTGGTTAATGAAATGTGTGTCACACTCCCCAGTGCCAGAACTCGGGCACCAGCGCTCACTGGGAGGGTGACTCTGCTAACCCTAACCCTAACCCTAACCCTAACCCTAACCTAACCCTAACCCTAACCCTACCCTAACCCTAACCCTCTAGCACTCCCTCTCTAATGGATCGTGTGAGAGAATGAACTGCTCCAGACATGATGAGCTTCTCTCTCTCCCTCAACAAAGGGACTTGCAGGAGATGTAGAAATGACTACTGAGCGGGACCTCTACCTTGTGACTTGACTCCCCGTCCAAGCTAGCCGTTGTAACGAAACACGTGCCATCCTCCCGGCTGGTAGACAGGACGATGAGGTCACAGGGGAATGTCTCATCTTCCTTCACCAGGACAATGTCACCAACCTAAGGTGCCAGAGAAATTATCTTTGTTCAGTTTTTTTGTAAGCTAAAAGCTGTGATTAAAATCCAGGGCAAAGATAGAGCAGCAGGACTTGAAGGTACTTTACCCAGAATGCACCAGGAAACAAAATATTTCTCAAATGACTTTCATCAAATTATTATATTTTGCAAAGGATGTTGTGTCGCGCAACAGATAGTAATACTCATTCAGTTCTCAGGAACATGAAACGCTGCATGTCTCTGAGAGTTAATTTGGCATAACTGATTCAGCAATGCACGTCAGCCAGGCAAGTCACAGGTCTCAGAAAATCAGACCTGGTTCTGAAGACTGTAGACTTTCTTAGGAGCCAGAAGGTCTCCATGTGCTCAGCACCATTCTGTAAACTGGCAGCAAGGAAGGCTCTGGGATTGGGGCAAGTGCTGTCATCTTATCACGAAAGTTCCTGTCCATCCAGCACGATGCCATGAGTTTTATTTAATCAAAATGCCATATGTTTCAGAGTCATCCAGGGCCATGATTCAGGCGAATGCAGCATATTTATAACATAAGAGGATGAGTATGGTCCGACAGAGTTAGGAGTTTAGCAGGGATTTCAAATGCATCATGGGTAATGTGGGCACCATTGCTAATTCCCCCAGCACTCCTGCCAATTTCTAAGTGGGGCAGTAAATTGAGCTGGCCTTGAGGATTCCTGGTCCACATGGTCTGCAGAAACCCAATACACAGGCGTCTGGACCAGAGTAAGCCTCCAACTAGCAGTCTACTGGTGGCTAACCTGCCTGATAATGACAGCAGGGTAGCATTTAGCCCACTTAACTCATCACCATAGAGTAGACCAAGAGTAATGGTGAGATAATACAGTACAATGCATCAGAAACTGACATGATTACCATAGAGTAGACCAAGAGTAATGATGAGATAATACAGTACAATGCATCAGAAACTCACATTTCAACACTGAGATTCTCTTTTTAAATCTGTTACATTTTGAAACATCAAATCATTGCACAGCAACCCTGAGCTAACACGTTTTAAATAAATTGTCCTTTCTCCTTTGAGGGACAACGCAACGAATGTTTAGGCTGATGTAGACACTTCCTAAAGCCCTACCTCCCCCTGAGGACTCTTACCCGCAACTTTCGACTCTGCTTCCTCACCACCTTGCCGTGCTGGATGACATGTACTGGGCACTGGTTGATGGCGTTATCTGCCTTGTGCCGTAGCCAGTCTTCGTAGCCCTGGGGAGAGAGACCCAGAGGCCAAAGACAAGGAAGACAGAGGGTCAGACCCAGCCAAAGCACACTGGTAATTTGTACTATTCCCTTTAGCAAACAATTGTTATTGGGCTCCATATGCCAATTTTCTAGGAAGATATGTAATCTTTGTAATGTGTCCTTTTTATTTATTTATTACTTAATAAAGCTATCGACAAGGGTGCGCTATATTTCACTGATATAATTAAACCTCTCAACATTGCTCAGCTATTCCCATTCCTTCGTTTGGTGCGTTTACATTTTTAAATGCACCGAGGCTGTTTAAACCAAGCCAAGATCCCTAACGCTAAACCTACATCTGCTCTTCTCTCATAACCCTGACCACAACAACACAGTCATCGGTTTTGAACGGTAACTAAATCCTCTCATGAACACTTTGTTTCTCCAAAAATGACCACAGGCGTTGTCAGCCGAGATCCTATTGATGCAGGACAGTGATGAGCAGGCACACTTGTCTGGCCGCTATGAGGACATTGTGGGGAGCGTGTTTGAGTGACAGCGGCATGTCAACACTGCTGCTCGGCCGGATGCGTAGGGTGGGGGGGTGTACCCTGCCCTCCAGTGTGATGCTGCTCTCGTGCCCGTCCAGTTGCTCGTGGTAACGAGAATGAGTAGATATTGAACAGTTTCCTGCTTCCTGTTAACAGAGAGCTCAGGAGGGCAACCAATCTGCCGTTGTACCTGGGAGCTGACTACTGAGAAGCCGTGGAAGTGACTCAAAGTGGACAACTTTTACAGTAATTATCACCACAGCAAAAGGTTTTAGATCCCTCGTGCACCGATCCACGCTGCCCGCTTCGGCAGCCAAGGCAGAGCTCACCAACGTTTCTGCAATGCGGCGAGACACCCCTGACATGGCAAAGACCCGCTTACTGGTCCGAGGGGGGCATGTGTCTCACCTGTTTGATGGCGTTTGACGGTGATGACAAAGACATGTGTCTCACCTGTTTGATGGCGTTTAACGGTGCTGACAAAGACATGTGTCTCACCTGTTTGATGGCGTTTGACGGTGATGACAAAGACCTGTGTCTCACCTGT
>JAOVYW010006459.1:145-11505 GCA_025775045.1 Hiodon tergisus
TCACAGTGGTGGTTTCACTGTGTTGTCGGTGAGGTCTGTGTTCGTTCACAGTGGTGGTTTCACTGTGTTGTCGGTGAGGTCTGTGTTCGTTCACAGTGGTGGTTTCACTGTGTTGTCGGTGATGATGCCTGGGTTCATTCACAGTGGCGTTGTCAGTGATGTCTGGGTTAGTTCACAGTGGTGGTGTCACTGTGTTGTCAGTGATAATGTCTGGGTTTGGCAGTCTCTCTGTGTTGTTGGTGGGAAAATTCCAATTCAAAGGGCAATAGTAACCTAGCCACTGTTTAAAATAAATAAGATTACAAAGGTTTGAATGCTACAGATTAATGAAGCGCATTGTTCCTTACATCATACTTAAAAACGAAGCCATGCCCTTGCCTAAAAAGAAATGCACAGGTTATATTTTACAGATTTATACAAAAAAATAAAAAATTTAAGAATAAAAGACTGGGTACTCAATGGTGCCACAAAACCACACTAACATACTTAGAATGTCTTCTGTGGAATCCAAATACATAACTGGTAACGCGATTTTGTATTTAAACTTGTTGCTTGCCTCTAGTTACAGCCTTATTACAGAAGACCCTGATATAAATACAGATACCCCCATTTAGATGGTCCATGTGTTTTTCCTTCTGCTTTCACCCATTCCTTTCCTCAAACACTGAATAAACTGTCAGAGGAACGATTAACGTTGTATTCTCTACTTCTAATTAATATGCTCGTATAAAATGTGTGTGATTTTTAACACAATAAAAACATCTACACGACAGTTGGGTTCTACAGAATAGGAAGCGGTAACCTACTTTCCTTTAGTAAATTCAAAACGGGTCTTACCTTCAAATCAAGAAACAGAAACTAAAACTCTGACTGTAAAAAAAAAGCAAAGATAAACTTCAGTGGAAGTAAACTCTGGAAGAAAAAATCTAGAGCTCCGTCTACTGGTTCGTCGGGGTATGACAAACGGATAATATTCAATATTCAATATTGTAACATGCTTTTCGGGCTTGTCAATTGCACGAGGAAACCGTTTAAAAACACTAGAAACACTCAAAAATCATAATTAGTTTCCTTCAGAGAAATCCGTAATACCCGCCCCGCAGCTTGCTTTACGACGAAAGGCACAGGATTGTTGAGTTCCTCTAACAGAGGGGTGAGGCCTGATCAGCCCTTAAGACTAGATAATAAACCCGGCAACACCAATCCCCACAGCTTGTAAACTAATAAGCCTGGTCAAAGACCAATTTTCATTAAAAAAAATTGGGCAATCAAGTTTTCCTTCATTGCCCTTTCATTTTTTCTTAATTTTTTTTTCTTTTAAGTGGTTTAGTGAATTTTAAAATGTTTATCCTAAGGATAAAGCTACCTGGACGGTTGGGGTGTTGTGGGAATAAGTGTTGTGTTGTGGGAATAGTCTAGAGGCAGGGAAACGCAGAGAAATGAATAAATAGGTGTGTATAAGGGTGTGAAAAGAGGGTCTCCTTGGTCTGTTTCTGTTTATTTTGTCACATGATCTACTCATCTGGGAAAGGCAGGTTCGTTCCCTTTAACCCGGGCAATCAGATTTACTATTATGCAAGCTTAAATGCAAATGCGGTGAATTTTTTTTTGCGCTCTACGGTTTTGTTTTGTTTGGTGTTTTTATTTTTTCTCATTTAGCAGTGGAACTGTCCTCAGAGACTAATGGGAGTGTTTTTGCAATGCTGAGTTTTCAAAATGTCTAATCGTTTCATGCATCCCTTAAAATCCAATTTACCTGTCACTGTTGCTTTAAGGCACACAGGCAGTGTTTATGCATGACTGAAATCGGTTTTAGCCCTTGTTCTCAAAATGTTGTAGAGGAGTGTCACAGACCATGGTGCGCTCTCAGCGTGTTGACACTGTGCCGTCTGGGGGGAAAATATATACGTGTCTCTAATATATGTGAATAAGAAACAAAACCGGAGACCTTGCTCGCCATGGTCTGTTAATGTGCCATATTAATAAACAGACAATTTGCAGCCAGGGCCTTTAATTCACTTTTTCTCATTACTGTTGTTATATGTTAGACTGGGGTCCTCTAAACAGCAACCGAAGAAATATTAAACATTCAACCTTCCCTACAACCCAGCAGAACAGTTAACAGGTTGTCCAGCTGCAGTGGATTTTATAAATAATTGCTTGCAAAATATCAAAGTGGTCCACCACCCTGTTAACACCCTATTAACTTTTTTTTCCTTTTAGAGCTTCTTAAAAGAAACACATTTTTACGGCGAACACTTTTTCCAATTTTTTATACTGCGCTAATGAGGGAAAGCCAAGCTTATTTCTCATCTGTTTGTCAGTTGGGAAATTGCTATGCTGATTGGTTGTTCTGTACTGTGCCTGCATTGCAGGGGTGGGCTCTACATTAATACCACATTAATACCATTTCTGAGGACAGGATGACTGCCTTGATTGTTTTAAAGCCTGAAAGGCTGCTTATTCTTCAGTTGCTTTTTGTGGGGTGGTTTACAAGCATGGGGCAGACACATTTAATGTGTTTTTAAGGACATGGGGGCATCTCCTGAAACATACATTAATGGATGATGTGTTTATTGAACTTTCTTTAATTATTTATAGATTATTTAAAAATAATGTATCTGTATGGGTTTATTTGTGCAGTTTCTTCCCTACCTGAGAAGCCTCCTCTCCCCATTCTGTATCTGTACCAGCCACCAATTCTCCACTGTAGAAAACCAGTCCATGTGCACTGAGGCATCTCGTAACGACAGCTTTTCATCAACAGAGAGAGACAAAGAGGCCTTAAGAGGAAGGGCGGATGTTGACCTCTACCTGTTCTACTGCTATAAGATCAAGTGATCATGATAAACCCCAAAGTCCAGATTCTGTCTGAATCAATAACTATTTCTTGAACAAAGGGTGTTTCCCGGTAGCGTAAAACCTAATTTAGAGTACTGTTTTGTGCAATACCATCTCCCTAATAGTTCTGTTTTTTAAAACGAGTCTTCAGGGAGACAAAGGTGTGCGGTGTGCACTTTTTACCAAGATGCAATGGACATTCCCTTACACAACATCACTGGTGGCTCCAGCCTGAAGTGCACAGAGCTGTCATGTCCATCTGTTTGACCAATAGAGGACTCTGGAATGTTGGAGATTGTGTCGTGCACCAATCTCAGTTCCCATCGATCCGGCCTCTGCCACATCTGTAGTATCGCAGAATGGAGCTGTGTGATCTGACTGACAATTACAACCATGTGTTCGGCCAGCTCCCAAATCTCCCAGAAGCCTCCGGGGCTATTTTAAAAAAGTAAGATCTACCCCCCTATTGTTGTCACAAAAAGAAACCGAAAGGACGTCAGGCTGCCACCATGGATCAATAGGGAAGGAGGCCGTGGTGTGAGAGGATTTTAAATGAGTTCGCTGTAGCTCTGTGTAGCCACTCCTAATGATGTCATTAACATGTCTTCACTGATTTCACTGATCTGAGCTTACACGCCAGCCCTCTGCACCTGTGACAGATTCTCTAAACAAGAACTCAAGACGTTTCATTTCTCCCTTAAGCATCATTTTGTCCGTGAGTCATGGCGATTGCCTGACCCTATGAAACACAGTTCCACCTTTTTTAGACACCCGTAATCGATTTCTTCCCCACCGCCTAAAATTCTGACTGCGGACCATTTTTTCAGTGACCCAGAACCGATCAGCACCCGGCTCCGGGGGGGTTAATATGGCGCGTTATTGGGAGGGGGGGGGGGGGTATTACAGCCCAGAGCCGTGTGTCCCCGCTACCCCAGGTCCAGCTCCGGCTCTGGATCACTGGGGAAATATCACCCAGGGGTAAAACCCACCTCGTTCCGAAGGCCCTTCAGCTGTCACCCAGAGAATGCCAGTGTGCCGTGTGCCTGCGGGGGGGTGGAGAAAAACAGTGGTGATCTCCATTTCTGCTTCGCCATCTGTTCCCCCGCCCCTTCATACCACAAGCGCCGTGATCGTCTGTTACAGTCAGCGTGGCATTTTCAGAAAAGAGGTCGGATTGGTAATCAACCAGTTGTTTTTCTTTGGTCTTATTTAATTATTATTTGTTATTATTTGCTCTTAATCTTCTCCCCAGAAGTGCCAGTGATATTGAGGGACATTATGGTATGTTATTTGAACCGGAGCTGCTGGACTCTGAATGTAAGACCAGGGAAAGAAGGGGAGATTCCTGTGTGATGTCACAACAGGTCCCTCCTCTGACCCTGGTCCCTCATCTGACCCTGGTCCTGGTCCCTCCTCTGACCCTGGTCCCTCATCTGACCCTGGTCCTGGTCCCTCCTCTGACCCTGGTCCCTCCTCTGACCCTGGTCCTGGTCCCTCCTCTGACCCTGGTCCCTCATCTGACCCTGAGAGAAGGCCCTATCATAGACAGAACAAAACTAGTGTTGTGAGTCAATATCTTTCAAGTTAGTGAATATAATATTAACTATATCCAGACAGAGACAAATAAACATTTTAATTGAAATGAATTGCTAAATGGTGCCCCCCAGACCATTCATTTCAGATCAAGCCAGCTACCGTGACCGCTATAAACGTATTTCTGAATCAAGCAACAGTAAAACCAGGCTCTTTGAGAGCTGCTCTTCACAGAGAACCTTCTTCTGACAGCCGCTGACAGCGAATAACCAGGTTCCCAGCCTCCCTCCATCTTATCCCGGCTACATTGAAAACAGTCGTTAGGTGCTAATGTTTATTTCTTAAAGTCTTGTTAATGCAGATTGGGCAGGCCTTTGGTATGGCCCTATATTAAATGGCTTTTTAATTGCATGGTAATTGCTACATAATTATCCTGCCAGTAAGGGATGATAAGTGACTAATTGTTACATAAGATAAGCCTAATAAATGAGCACAAAAGGTTTTAATCTAATTTTACTTGGCTCAAGCTTTTCATCTTCCCAAACTCTTACAGTATGGGATTTATTATGTTTTCCAGCCATCTACATTCAATCAAAGATGGTTAACAAGCGAACAAACAGAATTGTTATTTACATACTTATCTGATGATTTATATAAAACGCATGTTACTACATGTGGTCCTTACCAAGCAATGCTTCTATCAATCACAGTGGAACATACATTTTTAGGTAGGTCATGTCAGTGCATATGAAAGGGCAGAATAGAAAAAGAAAGTAACCAATTACAAATGGGTTGACCAGTGATGATGGTTATGATGGTAACGTACATTTGCATCGTCACCCAATGTTTAGCCATGGTTATTTTGGTGATTAACAGGTCTCAGTCTGATCCCGCCACAGAACATGCACGCGCCACTCATTTTCTAGAGCCCAAACCCAGCCTCTGCACTCCGATATCTGACAAGCACGTCAAGCAGGGAGCGAAAAGCCTATCTGTTCAGCTGGTGGGACGGCTGTCTGTCATCTGCCCCTCCCACTCCCACACCAGAGGCTCCCACTGGCAGAAAGACAACTGAAAGGCACCGTGGTTTCAGATCCACAAGGGCGAATGCCCATTAACAGCAAAGGAAGCATCTCACTGAGGTAGGCCTTTGTGTCCGCCCTGCCCCACTTTCAGCTGGACAATCTCTGCGCCCCAGTGACGCAGCGTTGATTCCCACAGGATTGTCCCTGAGCCACACGAGGTAGAAGAGAGACAGTGAGTCCGACTACCACAGCGCTCCTCCAGCAGGGGGCGTGGCGCTTGCATTCACAGGGGCTTCTGCATCTTCCAGCAAGGCAGGGGCCATATATCTGTCAGCTGGAGACCTCTGCACATTGTGGGTTAGTAGCAGTGTCATGTGGAGGCCCTGGTTCTGGACTCGGCAGAACCGAAGTGTGGGTCCTGGGGTTTGATTGAGACACGGGGCAGGCGGTTTGGTTTAGGTCAGGCGAAGACCCAGCTGCACAAACGGATCACTAAAAATGTTCCATCCTGTCCGAGAGGGGAGCTGAGTTCTGGGCGAATTGCCAGCGGTTCGATGCGACCCGGAGTGCGCGCCAAGCAAAACGGGCCAACCCTAAATAACAGTAGGCACCTGAACCTCTGCTGCTGTTGCTTCTCTAACCCTGTGGCAGGAGGCCCGCTCCTCTTGGTCAAGGAAAGCCCTAACAATGACTCTGTTCATCTCGTCACACTCACCGGGAAGCACTGAACGAAAGCCAGCTCTTTTCTTGGCCAAAAAACCCCCCTGTTTTAGTCTCAGGCGGATTCAAATCGCTGGCAACCTCGTGCCCGGCTCTCTTCTCTGTGCTTTTCTCTCACAGCCCACCACCTCAGGAGGGTCTTATTTCCATGTGGGCGTCGAGCCAAGAGGTGACCCAAAACATACGCTGAGCGAGGAAGCTTGGAAGGGACACGTACGCCTGTGAAGCAGTTCCCTTGGGAGAACAACATTCAGCGTTCAAGCGATGGTTCGCATTTACATATTATTTTTCTAGTTTTGATGTAAGCCTTGGTCCATCGGTACACAACTGAATGTGTAACACCAAGTTATTGGTGTTATTGCTGGTATCTGTGAATAAGATGGTTCATGTGACAAAAAACAAATTTCACGGATGACATATAAAAAATAATCATTTTTATTTGGATCAAATAATCTTTGCTGCCCCTGACACTGGCTCCTAGTTAGCCCACAAACCCCTCCGCTTCACCACCCAGACCCTCCATTCTTCAGGTAAACAGCTGACTACAGGAAACGGCCGACTACAAGAAACATGTCGACAAGAGCAGGATTCTGCACCAGAGGCCTCTGTGGTGTCTTTGGGCGCCTGTCAAAAAACTAAAAATTGTACATCTGTATTAAAGCTGATAGCGGAAAATGCTCAGACGCTGCCAGTTTCACCCCCGTTGGGTTTGCGTTTCTTGCCAGCGGAAGCCGAGGGGGGGGGGAAATCTAATCAAACTCTAATGGTGCTGGTAAGGTTTGCGAAGTGTTATGTCATCAGCAGGTGTCGGGACTCAGGAGGAGCTGCGGAGACACGTAACAGTGTCACCAAAGGGGGACGAACCAGAGACCTGTAATGCATTACATTGGACATTTCCCATGAGTGACTATCACGCTTGCATCCTGTTATAGTGTGCTCTAGCTTTACCGCGTGGCCGCTTCCTGACGATGCAGAGGAGCAAAGAACCCCCCTTGGAACATGTCTCCTTCTCTGCAGCGCAGAATAACCAATCGCCTGGCGAAGGACTTACTGCTTGAGGGAGAGCGTGGTTACAGCGGGGTGTCGGCGCCCTCTAGCGGATACAATTGGAATTCACTCCCGCAGAATGGGCGCTGCAACAGGGACAAACGTGTTTTACAACGCCCTGACTATTTCTTTATACACATTCCCTCTGATCGATTACCATTAAATCTGTTATTAGTAAACCACAATAAAGACATGCTGAAATAAAAATATAAGACTAGACTAAACAACTACAAATATATTAAATAATGTCTCAGGGGAATTGCATAGAACATAAATGATTCATAAAAATGAAATCTTAAATATATTAAACCTGCGGTCTGTATCACATAAACTCATAACACATACGATAGGGACCTTAGCCAACAATGTGATAGCCTCAAAAGCTGTCTCTTTCAGTGGTTGATTGAGTCAAGCTTTTTTTCATTTAAAAACTATGTCGAAACCTAATTTCCTCAACCCATTTTATTAAGTTCAAATCTTTGTTTTCCACCATTTAGCCATGCTCAGGGGAAAGAGATTGAACAGCACCCTTGCCTGTTGTAGTCTTTGTGTTCATACTCAACCCTCTGATCTCCCGCTCTGTTGTTCAGTTAGTTGGTTGGACTGTGGCTTATTGTTGCACATCAAGACACAAGTAAATAATTTGCTTTGCTCTAAAGTGCTTTCTTGTCATCTAGAAAATGACAGCTCAGGCTATTTTTATACTGTGAGCCCATCTGCTATGGACAAGCCAAGAAAAAAAAAACCTTTTAATTCTCAAGAGTGAATTTTCCTCCTCAGCTCTCTAAGTCCCCCCCCCCCCCCCAAACACACACAGACACACACAGACACGCACACACACACAGACACACACCCAGCTGAAGATCACAGGTAATTTAGAGAATGTAACGACAACTGGGATGCCGTTTGTCTGGGCCATGCATCATGTGTTTTTCGGTAATCAAAGAAGGACTCAGGGAATCACATTTGTCTTGTCAGAGCTGGGTGGGTGTCAGAGCTACCCACAGGTCTCCCATAACCATGGAAATTACACCAATGTGTCATCACACTCGCCCAAAATTGCACCAATGAAGGCCATGCCTCAGTGGCCCCTGGTCTGACACTCATCTTCAGGTTCGCCTTGCTAGCAGACGGCAGAAGCACAGCTCAGTCCTCAGAGGGGCACTACACCATCACACTTTTATTTTTTTATTTGTTCCCGAACTGCGGTCCACTTATATAAATATGCGTTGAGGTAATAAACCATTCAGGCATTATGAATGTTTGCTGCCTGGATACCGGTTCCTTGTCGATACATTAGATTTATACGTATAACGGAGTAATGGGGAAAAACCTTCCACCAACTGATGGTCCGTGACACATTTGGAGGGAGGACCACAGACTATAACAGGTCAGCAACCATAGTTCATAGAGGCCACAGCTTCTCCCTGATGGCGTCGGGTTAGAGACAACCCGCCCACCCTCTGTGTCAGCTTGCATTGGCCTGCATACACGCAGATCGCTGCAGCAGGCCTTGAATAACCCAAGCCCTTTAATTAACTGATCTAGCGAGGTAAGTCGTTATGATGTGGCTCAGCTATCACCTAGGCCTGTTATAGTAGTCTTTCACACCCAGGGAAAGTCCAGGGAAATTTTTTACAAATGAATGCAATTGTCTAGGCTGTATAGGAACCAAACCTACTTAAGTAAAAGACAATGTAGCACTTAATAATTTTAAATGATATTTTATACATAAAAATGTTGTACTTTATACATATTCATGTTCTTTTTCTGTGTAGATGTTTCTAATATCATGCCCTGATGA
This sequence comes from Hiodon tergisus, assembly GCA_025775045.1. Classification (NCBI taxonomy): domain Eukaryota; kingdom Metazoa; phylum Chordata; class Actinopteri; order Hiodontiformes; family Hiodontidae; genus Hiodon; species Hiodon tergisus. The sequence continues at coordinate 9,116 of JAOVYW010006459.1, forward strand.
AGTGAGACTGAGATTACCATTTAAAGGAAAAGCAGTATTTGAGGGGAAATTAAAAGACTTGTTTAGGCAGAGGTGGTCTTAATGGTAAGATTTAATTATCGTGTTGTTCGACCTATCATTTGGTTCGAGCTGCAATGTAGTATTTGGCGACCAATTAACTCAATGAGGGGGGGATGATTCAGATTTATGTCTGAAATTACTGACCTGACATTATAAAGCCGAAAATAGATTAGCTTCTCGGTTCTCAATCTCTGGGCTATAGTTAATGGGCTAATGGCCAGTAAAACAAAGCGTGCCAGCAGTGGGGCCAGATACAACAGGGTTATGATGATTAAGTCATAGAATTCACATCCAAGGTTGCAATCCCAGATCAGGTAGTGGTACTCTACCCTAGAGCAAAGCTCTTTGCCTTGATTGCATTAGAGCAACTAAGCAACTTGTCAACCGGATGTTGTTCCAGGGAAGGCTGCCAAACGAAGAGAGCAAATGGTAAGATGGGGTCCTCTACGTGGAATTCCTCTAAAACATCGGTTTCGCTAAACTGTTTACCTACTGCCTCTGTTTTAAAAGAAGGGGAAAAGTTAGTTTTTTTTAAATCAACTGGCTGACAACACAAACATCACAAACGGCCGTCTGAGTGCTGAATAATTTAATCCTTATGGTCACCAACGTTATTCCATACGGATGTTCGACTATTCTGTTCTATGATTCAGTGTCTTCACTGTAAGAAGCAATAACTGTGTTCGGGAATTACCTACCCCCACCCACTATTTACAATGATATCTTCAGATATATGCAAATAAAAGGTAATTTAACTATTTACACATAACGTTTGCAACTGGAGATGATCCGGGGATATTATCATACAAACTACTACGCAACTCGGCATATCTGTTACAACCAACCCAACAAGATAATAACAATCTTTTGAAAACGACGTATTTTAAATATTCAAAATCGTAGAGTTACTAAGGTAGTTGCTCAGAATCGTTGAGCTTCAAATTATCTAAATTCGCAACACAGACAACAAAAAGTCACGAGTGTCCATATTATATAAAGATTTGCTAATTGCTAGAAGTTATGCAAGTAAGGAAGGAGACAGATGGTCAAGTTCAATTAAATGGCACCAAAATATTGCAATGATGGCTACGAATAAAATAAAAACTAACATTTCGCCGGGTATCCAACGATACTGCTACTTATCAAATTTTACTTGTTTTCCAATCATTAAGTGTGACCCAAAGTGGGCGAGGGCTCTGCCGCTTCGCTCCGAAAGTTTTGCGTCTTACTTGTCCCCTGTGATCTCTATTTGAGCATCGAAACACTTTTCCGTTTTTGCGAATAAGAGACCTCTGTTGGTTACTTCGCGCATCGTTATGCAAACCCTTTCCGTTTCCGTATCAACACTGGCAACCAAGGCTTGTCGAATGGAAAGTTTAGCCAGCTACTTTGTGTAAATGAGGGTAGACGTGGGTTTGTGTAGGGTTTTTTTAAAATAAAATTTCAAAAACATCCCGTCATGAAAGAATCGAGTTCCCCCCCTCGGTCAGCGCGTTACTACTGTACTGCAGGAAAAGGCATGGAAAAATTTCTTGCAGAGGAGGTGCAGTTAAAACTGTTAGCCAGTGACGTAAGTAGCCTATAGTAACATGTACATATAAGTTACATAGTATAGTCACACGGCGGTGTGAGCAATTACCATATGCAGTTTTATAGTTAAAAGGGAATCAGTGTTGTGTTTACTGTACCATCAGGTTGACCGCATCTCAGGAAAAGTGTTCTTCACCACCGGTGCTCACATTGAAACAATAAAAAGTCTGAAATCAGCGGAGAGGTTGTTCCTGTTTCTAAAGAAAGACCCGCCCCTCTCTGAGACATGTAAGAGATTCTTGGTACAACGTGCCGCCTTCCGGTCATTCTTTTGCTGCGCTGTAGGACCGAGAAAATACAAATAGCATTGGCAGTGTTAAACTAAATGACAACTTAAGAAAAAACCCTTGGTCTTAATTAGTCATTTATACCTCTTTTTGTAGATTGCGATTAAAAACAATAGCACATTAATATGTGTTAGTGTAGCTGGATTCCGTGTTTCCATTAATAGCAGAAGAAAGGTCGTAACCCTAACCAAATAACATACTATTGAAAGATTTATACCTTTTTTCGTGTGTTTTTATAATTGCTTTTTTGCTGCTAAATATTTTTGTTTGTTTGTTTGTTTTTCATTCTGCTGCTGAACTGTTCCCTCCTCGTTTTAATAAATCTGGTAAAAATCCTGTTCTGTTGTGAATTTTTGTTTGTTACATTTTTTTTGCGCCCCTGGTGAGCCACTGTCTGTGGTGTGTATCTGACTTCAGGTTCCCCTGGTGAGCCACTGTCTGTGGTGTGTATCT
>JAOVYW010006461.1:0-11505 GCA_025775045.1 Hiodon tergisus
TGTCTAAAATAATAACACAAAATAAATTCTGATCCCTCATGTCTTTATTGAACACACTCATTCAACATTCAAAATGGGAGTGGAAAAAGTAAGTGAACCCTTGAGTTAATGAGTTAATGAGTCAGGTTCTAGCACACCTGGAGTCTCGTTAAGAAAATTATAATGTACTCACTTTTGTTGCCAGCGGTTTAGACATTAATGGCTGTGTGTTGTTATTTTGAGGGGACAGCAAATTTACACTGTTACACAAGCTGTATACTCACTACTTTACATTGTAGCAAAGTGTCATTTCTTTAGTGTTGTCACATGAAAATATATAATAATAACAACAACAATTATATACATCATTCTTACCATGGTAGTTTCCTGGATGGAGCCAAAGCTGTTTATGAAGATATTCACTTTATCTTCCACAGGAATGCCTAGAATGTCAACAAAGATATTAGTGACCATGAGGCACTGCATATGACTGAATTCAGATATTCAAATATAGACTGTTCTAAGCTAGTAAGAAATAATGAAAAATTTCTGAACCAACCTTTGAAATTTGGGCGAATTCTAGGGTCATAGCTAACCAGCAATCTGTTCAGGATGTTGCTCGTTGAGTTTGCTGGGACTCGAGCTAGGTCCTCCGAAGACAATTGTCTGTGAAAATGTAACCCTAGATTTAAAAAATGCACTACATACAGTCATATAGCATTTAACAGAAATAATTAAAAGCAAGAAGCATGTGTCCAATAATCAAGGAAAAAATTAGATTAAAAAACTATTATCCCTTAAGCCCTTGGCAAAGCAGATGGCCAGCAATTCATTCCAAAATCTTTGCCAAGTAATTCAAAAAGCAGTACTTCATATATCATTTTATAAACCTTACCACTTTGAAGAAGAGTAAAGTACTTAAAGTACAAGTATATAGATTTTTACCACGGTGATCAAAGTTGATGCTTGATTCATATTTTTCAAAGCGTTCACCAGCTAATAAAACTTTGAGTTGAGTGGTCTGACAACCTAAATTCCATGCTGGAACAAACTGGATTCAAAAAGCATAAGCTATACTTATGATAACTCAAAGCTCTTACAGACCAGACCTTGAAATTGTACAGTGCTGTGATATACCAAAAAGCAAAGGCATTTCCTATCCACAGGATACCATATTCTCAGTTTTAAAAGAACAGCTAATACAATTTAAATCAAATTTCTCAGAAAAACAAACAAAATCTGAGAATTTAATGGGAAAAGCAGTAGCTGTTCTAGTCCCAGTGCCGGCCAGCAGAGGATGGGCTCCCCTACTAAGCCGGGATCCTCTCAAGGTTTCTTCTTGCCAGCCTAGGGAGTTTTTCCTTGCCACTGTTGCCACTGGCATGCTTTTGGGGGGCCAGACCTGGGACATACTGTATTTTTCTGTATCTAAAGCGTCTTTGTGACATGGCAACATGTGAAAAGCGCTGTATAAAAATTAAATTGATTGACTGATTGATTGATTGATTGAAAAGCTAACAATTATAGGCTGCATAGCTAAATATGAATAACTAAATGATGGTTAACATCACAGCAAGCACTTGTGACATAAACCAGTATGACTCAGAAACAGATCACAGAACCACTTACGAGGGGCAGTCCACCTGCTTGCCCTTCTTCTTTCCTTTCTTAGCCGATTTCTCTTTGGTCCAGCCCTCCGCCATTAACGCGGAGAAGACCAGGAGTGCGAAGGCCAGCTTTGACACATTCATCTTCCAAAGCTTCAGCTTCCAGTGCTTAAAAAGATAAGGATGCAAAGCCACGTGGCTGTTTTACTGAAGATGACCACTGTCACCCACATACCTGTCATTTCTAATGCTTAAAAAGGATGCAGAACCATGTGGCTGGTTTACTGAAGATGACCACTGTCACCCACATACCTGTCAATTCTAATGCTTAAACCTCAGCTAAACCTTCCATATAATCAGTGTATAAACTTGAATTCTACATCCTAGACAGTAATCCTTAATTTAAAAAATACATTGGTAGTAAAATGTTTCCTCTGTAAGAAAAAAGGTCATAAATATCTAACTCCACAAAAAAAAAACTTTGCCAGGTAATAAAATCAAATCAAATACTGGATATTTTAAATGAAATTTGTTAAAAAACCAATTTATTTCAGCAATAATAACTAAAACATACTATAAATAAGGGTTCATTTCATTGTGATGGAAACTTTCAGGTTTGCTTATGTATAAACATTCATTAATGTTGTGAGGTTCAATCTATCATCAGCACTCTTTTAACTGCTGTTAAGTGCCTTCCTAAACCACGATTGCAGCACTTCCTGTGCTGAGTCTTTGACTGTGGCCTCAAGGCTGTCTGTCTTATCCTGACGGGCGCCTCAGATGGCTCACTTCTGCCACATGCTTAAATATTGCAGTGGAAGACGTTTGGTAAACATTTGTAAAAGTTAGTAAGATCAAAAATCAATCAGTTAATTGCTTCAGTAAAGTGAAGGAGCTATTTAAATTGTTAGTATTTGGGCAGGGCTGTCCAAACTACGGCCCGGGGGCCAAACGCGGCCCACAAGCCTTCTTCATCAGGCCCGCAGAGCAATTACTTGTTATAATTAAAAACGGCACTATCCTAAAAATAATCATTGGGCGATACCAAGTGACAGATTAATAGAAGGTGTAATATGAATAACAGACAAAAAACCAAACAAAGACAAAAAAAAGTATTTCCCCTTAAAACTTCCTCTGTCCCCCCTTCCCCCACGCACCAGTTATTGGGAAAACTCGCACTCACTTTTTTCCCCCAGTTTAGTTTGTTAATCACACAATGGCGGCTGTAAAAAACAGAATAGAAAGGTGGAAAGTAAATGACGTCAGTTCCAAAACAAGTGCGTGGGGGGGGGCATGTGTGTACATGGTGTAATATACTATGTTGTGTTTATACTTGCGGCCCTTCGTCTATGGCCTGATCGCCTGATCTGGCCCTCAAGGCAAAAAGTTTGGACACCTCTGATTTAAGGTAAAAAATGCTATATGTGACGAATACCTACCAACCAATAGCAGGCCGCCTTCTAATTCTAAGTTCTGTAAGTTGTTATTATGGCAGGTGCTTAGTAATTGCTGTAAAAGTAATGCAACACATTATATCCCGCTCGGCAGGATACAGAGAGGCGGCTACAGAGTTGGGTTACAGATTTTTGCAGTGCCACCCCCCCCCCAGCTCCTTCTGACTTCAGCCAAAAATGTTACGTGATTATATTAAATACCATCATGATACCCCCCAGAAATTTTCACTGCAACCCAAGTCAAAGCAGGCTGCATCCGGCCCTGATATACCGTTTGGTTTAACAAAAAGAATACTCTTATTAAAATACCTGTATAATAAACAGGCTAACAACACACATTCAGACATACTCTGGTTTAGTCGAGTTAAGTGTAAACGTTCACAACAGAGGACCTTCACCTAGTGTATGAATGGAATCTAATGGAAACAGGACATGTCAATTAGTATCCAGACCAACTTGTATATCTTATGGTTTTACAAGTTATTTGTTTATAGAGTTGGATATTTAGGTTGTGTACATTAATACACTAATTAATACACTAATATACTAATAGTATTCCACATGTGCAACTTGAAGTTTACAAGGCCAACTAAACCAACAGACTTCTCTAGCTGGATGTTCATGAAACAGGGTCCTCAGACGATTTCTGCCATCAAACCGGAATTTAAAAATCCAGACTGAAATTAAAGACATCATTAGGAACACTTGTGCTCCATAATAAAGCACACTAAACCGAAATACAAACCGATACATATATGCGTTTCAAACAGTAAGTGATTCCAATTAGAATATTGAATATACCGTTTCCCTTATCTCTGTTTTAGTCAACTTTTAAAATGACATTCAGTGTACTCTAAGCATGTTAACGCCATACAGTCTTTTGCCTTCAGCAAAGGGAGGTGGATGGGGGATGGGGGATGGGGATGGGGCTTGCGCAACATACAACAACAACATCCACCATGCCGTGTGAGTAGTCAGGGAAATTGAAGATGACATAATAGCGTATTGCGATACCCTTTAAAACACATTTTTGGCGCACATAATTACTATACTTAAGATTTAGTGTCACTTACCGTACGACGGACGTTTTCCTTTGAATCTATTATCCTGTTCGAGATTATATACTCAGTACCACTGATGCAAATAGCAAATCTCCCTTATAACGACTACCATCATCCCCCTTCTCTATAGTTCACAGCAGAGCCCGGACTATGCTTAACTTAGGTTGACACACATGTCCAATATGCGCAGCCCATCTATCTACTATTTTATCAATTAGCAACATATATGCATTGCCTGTCCTAAATGATGCCCAAAGATGGAGTCCGCGTTTGCACCTGTCAGCCGACATGCGCAGTAACGTCAAGAGAGAGAACGGAGAAGCGAAGCGGTACTTACTGTTCATTGTTATGTAAGTCTATTGTCACTCCACGTGTCTTTGAATGTAGCTTTCTTGATATTTTAAATTCTATAGACATCAGTGTGAGATGTTAAAGTAACGTTGCTTTTGAACATAAAATAATTATCCAAAAAATAAAAAACAAAATAGATTTTGAAAGTTAAAATATATTGGCTCTGAATAAAATTACTACGTACAGCTTCAAATAAGAACGAGAAAACTAGAAAATAATGAAAACAAGATTTTTTTAAAACCATAACCCCCTCGCCGAAGTGATTCATTACAACTGCCTTCATCAGTCATTCAAGCAACCTCATTTTTCTGTTAGCACATTTTAATTTCGAAGCTCTTCTTTTTAATAGAATACGATAGAGAGCGATAAGATAAATTGAACCAGTGCAGACAAAAACCAGTTGCCATTTTGTCTGTCTGGCAATATATACCATGATAAATGCCTGCCAAGCCTTTCTAAGGTTTGGGGGTTGGGGGGATTAAGCAAGGAAAGAATGTGTATGAGCCTGTGAATAAAGGTCTGTGATAAATGTGCAGGCTCAAAAACTCCGCATCCAAGTGAGAGAACTGAGAAGAAGACATTTTTCAGAGAGAGCCTGGAAATTAGTTCAGCATTCGGTTTTGATATATGATGTATATCCTCAGAATATCCTGAACTTCTTTTTTCATTTTATGGGTGACATAAAGGTAATTCGATTGTATTGATATTGAAGTCTCTTCTTATCACAAACTGAAGCCGAACGTTTGATAACTCAGTGAAAAAGCAAATTAATTAGATGTAACGGTTCACCCGGAGGTAGGACGTGGCTAAGATCTGCTGGCACGAAATTGGATTATTGAGTTGTGCTTAAAGCTTCTTTTCACCGTGCGATAAAATATTGAACCTTTACTTTAGCATTTATTTCAACTGGGCTGCCCCTTCTCTTTGGACGGAATTAAAGTGCATGATTAATATTAGAATAGCATTATTAGGCATTAAATGGTCATATGTTGTCTGCTACCAAATTTATATTATTATTCTTACTCTTCTTCTTATTATTATTATTATTATGTCAGTGGAGCAGTACCTGTAGCATAGAGAACTCTGTAAATAAACTCTATAAATAAAATGTCTATGTCTGGCAATGTCGTTTAGACTCTTTGACACTACCGTAAATTACAAAGATGTTTCAGCAACATTCTTTTCATTTTCTCCATCATGGAAAATGGTTTCCGAGAGAATAGTTTCAATGTGGTTGTCAATAAGTGTTACTTTGCAAGCCTACACACAAGCCTGTGTTAACTGACCACTGTAACTGACTTTAAAAAATCACTGTGAAAATCACTAGTTATATAAACATTTGACATGTTGTACTTGGATAACAATACAGCAGGCGGAAAATTACATATTTGTAATTCAGTAGAGCTTTATTTATATCTTTAGAGGAAATAAAGTTCAAATATTTGAGCCAGAAGTCAGAGTTAAGAGAAACCTCATACAATGAGACAAATACCAGACTGAATGCAAAGACTTGTCAGTAATGTGATATCTGTCGTGATGTGGTCACTAAGAGCTAATGCTGGAGGCTTTTAAAATGTAATAAAGGAGGTAAAGAACTGGAGAGAAGTCTTTTTGTAAGTAAGCTCAAGTTAAATTAGTTGAGCCAGTAGGACTGAGGATAAAAAAATGAAAAACAAGATGACGAGGTGGGATTCTTGTTGGATAAATAGTGATTTTGTGGTCATTGTTCACGCTGACACCATACATCAAACAAAGTGGTACCTGAGCTCTGACCTTGTGGGGAGGTCTCTCTAAAGTCCGGATTTATTGTCACTTCAAATCAACATTTAATAAAATCGTACATTTATCCTATTTACCATTTGACTCCATATCATTTCTCAGACGGTACCCTCTCATTGCATTTATTGTCACAAACAACCTCAATCTGCAGTATACTGTTAAGTATACAATCTGACTTGTAGAAACAAGGAATTATGAGTGGGAAAAAGCCCTGTCAGTTGCTTTTTGTGATATATTGATGCTGAAATTTGAGAACAGCCTCGGGCCTGGTCTATATTTTTTTATCAAAAACAATAAAGCGGGGTCTGTTTCATCAGCAGTTAGTAAGCTTCTTTTTTTGGGGGGGGGGGGTTCTTGATTACTTACACACTATTACATCATAATATAGGTAATGACTTTCATGAGGACGAGGGTCGTGAGGATGAGCATCATGAGTACAAGCGCCTTGATAACAAGCACCTGCCTAAAAAAGCTGCTTAGTTCAGGATCTGTAAACGACCAATCAATGCTCAATATCCCTTTCTATAGAGCTACAAAGGAGAAACATCACACCTTACTTCTTCAAAATATTGGATTGACCCATTTTCAACAGTATTTATTTAATTTGACAAATTGCTTTTTAATGGTTCATAACAAATTGTATTTAGTAAAATAGCTTGGTTTTAAGAGAGAATACCATGACAGAAAACAAAATGCCTATATTGGATCAGCTCAAGTTATGCTCCAAGAATACAGCTTTACAACGACATGTCATTCATGTCGCTCTTAGCATCAATATACTATTTTGACTTGAAAAAGGCTAATAGAGAGAATAGTATCATGTTTGTGAGTAATTTGTTTATATAAAGAGATGTTATAATATCAAAATAGCTGAAAATCTGAAAATTGATGGGTAAGACCAAAATTTCAATTTTGGGTTGTTTAGTAAAAATGATCTGTGGAACAAAAAACATTTTCTAGAATTGGCCTAGACTGTTCTAATCTGGATGTAAACATCTTACTCATTTACACAGTTGACATTTATAATCAATCATGGTAGCGATGAACGAGGAACAGTCACCACTATCCATGGAGAAGTACTCCCTGTCTGACTTAACTGTGTGTAATTGTTACATTACCTACTATATTCCATGGCTTTCATTGCTGGTTTCAGTTATTCTCTAAACAAATGAAGCAAAGCTAAAACAAAGTGGATGTGCAGATGTAAACATGGGAGAGCATAACAATTGCACTCTGCCAGTAGAACACATGTGGGGTTTTTCCTGCTATAGTTACATGCATAGCTAAGGGAGCAGTTCTGTGGAAACGCTAAATCCTGAAAGGGATATGAAATCTGGTTTATACATCTGGCTTGTTATAAATGGACATTCCATATAATCATAATTAAACATTTTTTATGCATATTTATAAATACATTGTATCAAGCAGCTTTTTCTTTATTTAACTTTTTTGGACTATTTTACATCATTTGACGTACATTTATACCAATTCTGCCTGCAATTACACCCAAGAAGTCAGAGTAATATCATAATGTTCCATAATAAATGGATCTTGGGCAACCTAAAATGACTATAGTTTACCTTTAGCAATGATCAATATGGCTTTTAATGAAAAATCTTCAGGTCCCAGATCAACGTACATTTAAATAGTTATTAATACCTTATATTTATAACTTATGAAATGGAATACCTTGTGAATTGTGAATTGTAGACCTTATGAATTGTAGCTATAAGCGACACCACCAGGTGTCTCCAGCCTCAAAGCAAAAGTATAGCAAACATAGACAATTTTTAAGTGATTACTTTTCCACTTTGAAACCAAGGTTTATAATCATTCCATGGATACCTATATTTCTTATTTAATGCCTCTAGTTGTTACATACTATTTACCACAGAGCTGATTAAAATACTTGGTTAACGTTTCACCGCTGTTCTTGTCCTACACATTTGACGAAGAGATTTGTTTCTTGTTGTTCTTTAAGGATTATATAAAATGTGTTTTTAGATTCTTTACCTGAGAGATCCTTAATTCAGTAACCATGTATACAAACAAATATTAAAGATCTGTTTTAATCTTGTCCTGCTTCTTCCTGTCCGATACCAAAAACAGTATCAAATTAGTTTAGAGTAATGTTTCTGAGCCTATGCAAAACAAACTAATTTATTACAGTTTACTGTTATAAATATTATATTTACTATCATCAAATGTTTTTTCATGAGAACTTGAATAATTCTATTTTAGATAATAATTCTGCTAATAGTTATATATAACAAATATTTATGACATTATTGAAAGAACAATAGCTAGAATAATGTAATGTGTGCTTGTAGAAGAAGAAATACAGGCAAAAACTAGTCAGATTTAGTTACTTTTTACATATATATAGATTTTAAACACCATGAATCATGTCAGAAAATCCCACTTAGCTGTCCTTATTTGGACTGCTTGCAGTGCTCTAATAAGCTGCCTTGTTAAGTCAACAAATATCTGTTTCTTGTATTTTTTTACCCGTTTTTTCCCCCTTTTTTCATATCAGGTACTATATCAGTCTCATATCAGGGACTAGGTGATTCACAAGACCACCAGGGAAGCACCAACGAAGAAGACAAAATACAGAGCTTTGCTGACAAAAACCTGACAAGGAAAAAGTAGGGAGAGATTCCTTGCATTGAGGTGCTGACATCTGCTGCAGACTCTAGGGTGCAATGTGATACTCTCTTTTAAACAAAAGAGTTAGACCATGCACTAGGAGTGGAGGGCTTTTAAAAAATTACTGTTAGCTAAGGCTACTTACAAGCACATACACATCTGAAACATATACAGCTGTTAGATGTAGAGTCTGTGACTGTTTTAATGCATTTGCTTCTGATTTCTAAAGTAAATCAAGAGCCTTCAATTTATTCTCCAGGCTGTCCGTTTTAGTGTTCCAACACACAGATACATTTCTTTATGTTTATATCATGTATCCGGAATGAGTTCAGTGTGCATGCTCTTTGCTGACTGCTTCAGTGATTCAGTGATTGGCGATTACACACCTATCGATTGCACCGATGCTAAAGAAAGAAGAAAAAACTAAACAAAGTGCATTGCTGCTTCTCAGAAACCATATGGACGATACAATCTGTACTGTTCAAAGCTTCTATTTGTCGAACTGAGAGCTCCCAAAGTAACATGTCACTGGTGAAAAGAGATCAAAGTAATCTGCAAAACCAGATTACTAATTCTACCTCCTTTTCTGTTCTTTTAAAATTCTTCATCATGTTTCTTTCAGAGTGACCTAGACGAAATTGTAATTGCTTAAAGTTGTGAATCACTGGAGAGTTAAGTGAAGCAATTTAGATCAAGTAACTTGCTCGAGGATTATGCAATGTTCAACGTTCATACGGTATATACAGTTATTGTCCCGATAATTTAAACGTGAAAAATATATGTGACATATGGCAAGAGCAGCAACCGAATAGTTAACACGTCCCAGGGGAGTTCCCATAGCTGGGAAGTTTTACTTTAAGTACAGCACCTGTTGTGTCAGCAGCTGGCCGTCTGCGTTAACCAAAAATCCGGACCCTGCAGCCTCAAGTCAGCGCTGCAACTTAATTCACTCTGCTGTACATGGGATCATACGTCACAGAACCCCAGGAGTCTTTTTTCTCTCAAAAGGATGCTCGATAGCCGACGGGTTAAAAAAAAAAAAAATTTTTTAACTACACTCCGCGTCGCGCACATCTTTACTAAGAATGCAAGACGCAACACTTAAGCCTCAGGACTGCGTATGACTAAAACGGAAACACATGCACTGACAAACACTTTGAAAGTATATCAGCGCTCAGAAGAGGGGGTTGAATCTCTCAAAGACGGATTTTAAACTGAATTAAGTATAACTGAATGATGTAACCAGTCATCATGTATTTTGCATAAATTCGACAGATTTCTCTGGGGGCGTTTAAGATACAAATGACTGAAGGCTAACTTTAACGTTCAGTTACTTGAATGTCATGTTTCCATGAAGTCAACAGGTGCTTGCATGCTTCTCTCCTACCCTGACTGGTCGAAGGTATTGTTGGACAGGAGATACAAAATCAACAGGAAAGCCATTTGGAAGAATTTGTAAAAAAAAAAAAAAAAAAAAAAAACCTTTAAATGAATTGTATTTAATATTTGGATAATGTGGATGCCATTATGCGTTTTTCCTTTACTAATGTTTCCAAAACGGAAACAGTGCTTTATTACAAACGCCATCTGTGCGTGGTGAAATAAACTTCGAACCGAACAACTTGAAGTGTTAGGCAATTGCAATCCATCGTAAATCCAAATGATCCTGTCATTAGTATTCCTTCTTATATCGTCTACTCAACATGGATCGGAAGCTGAAGCCAACCACAGCAACAAGTTCCAACATACCAATATAAAAGAACAAAACGGTAAGATGTTTCGGGTGTTGACATTTCTTTTTTATTAAAAGTTATTCTCTGAGTTTTAATGTGTACAGGGTGCTGTTAAATTGGCATGCAGTTGTCTTTATGTCTCTTTTCAGTAGAGATTTAAAAATAAACCTGGGACTTATTTATGTTCAGTTCAAATAACATAATCTGCAAAGTAATGGGAATTTGATTCTGACCTCAATTGTACCTGGGGGTGTGTTTAGAAATATATAAAAACTGAATCCCACGTCCTCTGAAAACTTCTTTATGACTTTGAAAGGCGTCTTTCATGCGCAGCTTCCCGCTGTGCTTGTCTGTTTGCTCGTCTACTCTACAAAATTTGCACTGTTTATTTCTACAAATCAGTTTAGCCCATAATTGTATTTAATTAATTTTACATTCAAGTAATATTTTAGTTATTCTTCTGTCTAAAACACGAATACAAAAACACAAGATTTCGGTACACCGTTCACTTCACAAATAAAACTTGGGTTTGTCAGTGTGTGCTCAGGCGCTATAATATTGTAACGTTTTTCAGAGTGCTACTACTCTACTGGGTTCAAGCAAGGAGTCAGACACCGATCTCAACAGTAAGACGTGCTCTTTATTTCGCACATGCGCTTACGACAGCCTTACCAAATGCAGAACTGGCAGTGCAAAGAACTAACAGCGTAACAGATAACACGGAAAGCCCTCACACGCACAAACAAACCCCGCCCAAGGTGAGGGAACTAAATCTTAACCAAACAGACATTAAACGATACCGTTACCTAAACAGTACTTCTAGACATCAACATTACAGAGACACGAAACATCGAACACACTATTTACATGATTTACAGTTCGGGAGCCGGGC
>JAOVYW010006462.1:0-11504 GCA_025775045.1 Hiodon tergisus
CACACACACACACACACACACACACACACACACACACACACACACACACACACACACACACACACACACACAGCTGTATTATGAATGTTTGTGAGCGGAGCAAGGTTCACCCATGTGATCTGTGCCTCTCGGTTTCACCCACATAGCTTACCCAAATGGAGCAGTCAGAAACGGGCCCCATCTACTCTTTAACCATACTAACCAAACACTGTATCCATTTCAACGTTCAAGGGGTATAGTGACATCCAAGACCTCGCTTGTCTTTGCATCCACTAGGGGGCAGCATTCACCACAAAGAATCCTAGACCCTCCCCAATGCGGACTGGTTATCAAGTGATCCAGCTGACTAAAAAGTGCTGCTGCGACTGTTGTTGTTGATGTCTGAATTTCCTCTATCATTCCCCCAGTTTTTTTTTTTCTGGCAGGTCATACTTAGTGCTCGTGACTAATACTTTTTTGTTCTCCATCACAGTATAGCTTGGAAACTGCTAAACATAAAGGACTGATTTGATTAAACGATATAGCAATTCCACAATATATACAATCCATTAAACAAAACAAAAAACTCAATTACAATGTAATTACGTTTGAAAACATGAAACAATAATTTTCAAAATAATTGAAAATAATTAAAGTTGTTATATTTTTATATTATAAGAAACCCATAGTAATATGGTAACCATAGGAACATATGACTTATGTGAAAAATAAATCGAGCGGCAGCTAAATAAATAAACAATAAAATACTGATCTCTTTTGGCAGCTGTGGCTGAAAATCGATATCTATAGCTTGAAGCAAACGACCGTTCACAATGGTGAGAAGATGGTGTGAGACGATAGCCAATTCTGTCAGTCTGTCAGTCTGTCAGTCCAGACGGGCTCCTGGGGATGATCACATGATCACATGGGCCAAAATCCCCTTTCACTGACCAGAAAGGCTGGGCTCTGCAAGACCGACAGTTTGTCCTTTCAGTCGGCGATCATCGGTCTGGCCTGTTGGGTGGGACAGTGCTGTCTAAACCTTTCCCAGCCCATACACCTGCTGTGGAACCCATCAGATGAGTCTCTTTAGCCTCCGCACCTGGCTACAGGTGAGGTGCTTGCGTCTGCACACACGGCCATGTGTAGACCATTCTCCCTCATTTTTATACCTGTCTCTCCCTCTCTAGTTTGGAACCCATCTGATGAACCTCTGCTCCGCAAGGGGTTTGAAGTCTGCCGGGTCCCCTAAAGAACTGTCTTGAGTGGTCAATGAATTAATGACACAGCTGACCCAAAGCCAGAATGAATTAAACCACTTTCTGGGTAAATAACAGAGATGAGAGGCTGAAAACGTCAGCCATTCTCTCATCCACCCACTGTCCTGATATCATGGAGTAAATTCCTTTTCTAAAGGTGCAGAGAAAATATATTTCCGTTTGTGGTTCATTGTAATATCATTTCAATCAAATTCTTTATTTGGAAGGCTCTGCCAGTTTATGATACATATGGGTGGTTGAAAAAACGCGAAAATGTAGTCCATAAAATTGCAAAGCTCTACTGAGCAAGAGACTGTATTTGGGCAAGAGACTGTAATTAATTGGAGGACAGCGATTCGTTAATCGGAGAATTCGATAACCTCATCGACTATTAAAATTTGGATAACGTCACCGATGACGTATGTTTATACTTTAGTCAGGATGTCTGCTCAGTGGAACGAGACTTTAGTCTCTGCTATTTGTATCTTATTTAGTTAGAATCATAACACATCATTTCCCAAATCCTTGTATGATGTATTAGAACCCCCGTCACTGAAATCTGGTTACCATGGTTTCAAACCTCAGTTTTTTAAGGTGCCCTTACAAAATATAATAAACTAAAACTTCTCTCTGAATTTAGTTCTAATTAATGCATCTTCTTTCCGCCGCCGAAAGAAAAACAGGTTTATGTGACAAAGCGCTAATTCGATCCATTAAGCCAAGGTGTGCGAGTTAGCACATCGCTGGCTCTTCTCGGGGTGAAAGTACTTCCTCATTAACACCAGCTGATATGGATTGTGTTCGCGGTGACATCTTCAAAAGCAGCTCCAATTGCCCGTATTTATTTCTGCACTGCGGGACATGACGCGCATGTTATTATGTGTCATCGAATCCTCCAGACAAGTCACGCTAAAGACGGCTTACAGTACTGAAATTGTATTTTTGTTTGAATGAAGTGCTGTTAGCTGCGGCCGTAAAACCCCGAGGAGAGACAGGCTTGTTATGGTTGAAGGTTGACTCGTCTTCCTGGGACCTTTGCCTGGGTCTGTGGAATGAATGCCTCCAGAAATATTTACTGAAAATGTTAGTCATTCTCTTGTAAAAGATCTATCCAAACGACACCTCTGCATTTGCAGTTAATTAGTGTGGAAAAACCGCTGTTAAAGCTTGTTGCGTAATGCAGTGAAATGGAAAACTCTGAAGGTTTGTTTCACAGTCCAACCATGCCAAGATGGTTTTGACTTCTCTCCCAGGCAGGGACCTTGATTTGTTACTCCTCCAAAACATTGGGTATGAATGGCTACTGTGGATGACTGAGAGCTACTGTGGATGACTGAGAGCTGCAGCAGAAATTTCAGTGTAAACTGGGACCCAGAACTCAACCCAGAACTTAACATTTACCCCAACTCAAACCCAAAACGCAGGCTTTATTTAAAGTAACGATACAAGTGGTCATTAACTGTTTGGTTTCCAAATGAATGTTTGGATATTCTCCCTTGGATTACATGGGGAGTAAAAGAGAGCTGTCTTTAACGTAACTGGAAGTTTTGCATTGTGGCCTAAAAATAATTTGATACTGATTAATCTGGTTTCAAGTGCCTGCAAGGGTGGGCCATTAGTTCACCAAGGGTACAAGGAACGGGACACAATAAGGCATATGGGAAATGATTCAGCTATTCGAGAGGATACTGCAATAGACCTGTCAGAGATAAAACGCAGGGGCGAGGGGGTCTGTTATTGTGTCATACGCCCCGTGTATCTGCGGTAAAACACAGGGATGATGTGGTCTGTTATGGTGACCAGGTCATCACTTCTAAACATATCTGCCCCATGCGTCAGAGTTGCAGCGTAGGAAAGATGATGAGGTATTTTTGGTCTTTCTTGTGCCATGACGCCATTCCCCCCCCCATTGCCTCTGTCCCAGAAGCACGGAGAGATTCTGGAACAATTTGCTAAAATGCACTCCCTGTGCAATGTGCAAAGCTGTGGAAAGGCCTTAGGCGTGTTCTGGGGCTGCAGTACATGGAGGTCCAAAGCCTTGGCATGGCTGACATCTTTGTGAGTATCGGGTTCGAGGATGTCTCTTTGGAAGTTTGGAAGCCATCTCTCTGGACAAGGCTCAGACCAGGAGAGACATGGTACCTGCGGAGGTTTTGCTGTCAAACGGTGTTTTCCCCGGACGGACCGCGCTGCTCCCATACACGACCCTGTTGCCATGGTAACTCCAGGGGATGTTATTTGGGGGTTGGGGTGAGTAAATGAAATCCATATTCTTGTTGCGTTTTCGGGGTGTTGGCCGTTATGCTTCCATTCCAGGGAAAATTGAATTACTGTTATTAAAACATTGATCAGAGCCCAGTGAAGCTGCGTGGGAAAATAAAACTAGTCACAGCACTTTATTTTTACTAATGTGTCACATCCAGATTCCTGCAGCCTTGCCTTCTGTAGTCATGTAATGACAACATATTATTAGAACAATATTTCCAAGCCCTCAGGCTGTGTATTTGACTTCTTTACTTTGAAGTGAAGAAGTATGGTGATGAAATCAAAGCGATGAACAGAAATGTCTAAAATCCAGTTCTTTGTAGACGATGAATATGATAAAGGCTTGACAATACAGTTAACAGGTTGCTGGTGCTGAGTGCATCGTTCCTCAAAATAATCAGCACGGTGGCCCCGCGTCAGACTGCAGAAAAACAGCATGGTGATCCGGCTTCCGAACGCAGAACAGCAACACAGCAGCTGTAAGATGCTAATTACTTTAGCATCTGCATGATGTTCCCAGCCTGGCTACTCTTAAACCTCTGACCCCACTCCTCCACTTCCACCCTTCAATCTCCAGTCCAGCTGTTTCTCATCCCGACCCTCCAAGGGGCGGGGGTGTGGGCAGGGCAGCAGCCTTAACACGTGGGGGTGTTTGGTAATTAGCGTGAGGGTGGTATGAAAGTGCAAACTGGTGGAAATGTTACAGATTCCATGGGACGTACATTGCTTCCTTCTCGTCCGCATGGCCTGAACACCGCTACACCAGTACACCGCTACACCAGTACACCGCTACACCAGTACACCGCTACACCGCAGAAATGCCTGCAAACAAAGAGCCGTCTGTAGGTCTGGTCCCCTATGATGTCACAGGAAACGGGGAAGCAAACAGATCTAAACAACATCGAATGAGACGGTGAAATAATCAAGTAACAGTGACAGAATATAGAGGAAAATCACATCAGCCTCGCTCATTTGTACATCGTGTGTTTGCCAATAAATATCTGCATGGTGATTCACAGTTCTGAGAGTGTCGATTATAGAAACCGTTCCATATACACTTAATAAATACTATTATCTTGTTTGATATCAGAGTAGACAAGAGTAGTTTCATTGTAATGTTCTTCAGTTTATTTTCATTTTTACATTTTAAAAGCGGAATCATGGCAAGTGTAAATGGGACTGTAGGTGACTGACAAATCACTGACATGGCAGTAGTGTAAAGAGACTGACAGAGAGTGAGTGAGAGATGGACTAGGATAGTGATTGTGAGAGTGACAGAGAGTGAGTGAGTGAGAGACTGACTGGGAGAATGAGTGGGAGAGTGACTGGGTGAGTGAGAGAGTGATTGTGAGAGAGACTGGGAGAGTGAGTGAGAGACTGACTAGGATAGTGATTGTGAGATCTGAGAGAAGACATGATCTGGATTAAAACCTGGGATATGCAGATCAGATGGCGTAGTGTACATGGAAGAGCGGACACTAGGCAGGCTGATCTGACACAGCAGCGGACACCACGCATCCGTAGGAGGAATACCCGTTATTACTCCGATCACGCCGCACAGACTAATGGATTGGGTTATATTCTGTCAGATCAGCCTGTCGAGTTCATTAGGAAAACCAGATGAAGCTTCCCATTACCCGTAAAGCTTATGTGTGACTCAGGTCTCCTTGGTTGACAGCATGGTCTTTTGCCTTTGAAAACAGAAACCGATGTCGAGATCGATCTTTAAACGGAGCAGCGAATTATGGTACCGTGTGAGACGTCACTAGATCTCTACCTTGAATTACCGTCCTGGCCCTTTAACAAACTACAAATGAGTAACTAAAGTTTGTCTTCCCGGTGCTTTGGGTTCGGGAGTTTCAGGTTTCAGTGTTTTGGACGGATGAAAGCGTTAACGTGTGCCAATTTCGACTTGGTCTAATTTACTATAAAATCCACTCTTTCACGGAGGAGAAAGTGGAATTTCTTAATTGAAAAGTCGAGAATTTGCTAGTGTTTGTTCTAAACTTTCGTTAAAACCCCAGACCTAACTGTCAGAATAATTGAACGTGTCAGTAGTTTTTAGGTCACGTTTGACACAAGTTGATCTCATAATTCGTACCAAATTAGTTTTTACCGATGAGTTCGGATTGCTGTACACAGTAAGTTAGCGGTTTAACCAAGTAGACTTGAGTTGACTACGAGTATGGAAGGGAAATAAACATATTTTTATTATGCGCGTTACTTGCAACCCCAGATTTCTTAAATCACATGGAATTAATTTGGCTATTGGAGCGAAGACGCATCTGCTTCCCTTTGTCTGGTTAAAATTAAGTTGCTATCCTGTTTTATTTATAGTTTTTCAAATTTGTTGTTTAACTTTAGGAGTAAAGGAAATAGAAGCGATTATTATTGTTGTTCTAAGCAGTCATGTGCGCGTTGCAGTGAATACCTTGTCTGCGTAAGCATGAGGATAAAGTGCCGCGATTTGTTACCCAGTGACACCTGTTGCTTCAGCTTCCGAGCGATCACATTGGCTGAAGCAGAGCGGCTGAAGTGAGGCGTCTAAGAGCGAGACAGTTTGAAACTCTTGTAACTGAAATTGTTCGGATGAAAAAAAGGAGATGAAACTGACGGTGAATTTTGGGAAGACCGCAGTAGTCGTTCCATGCAAGGAAGAGTGGACAGTCCGTGACCTCATCCGACAAGCCACTCGGAGATATAGAAAAACTCTGGAACAGGTAAATGTGTACATTTCTTTCTTTAACTATTTTAAGTATCTAACTTAGTAAATTACAACAATCTTGAGTTTTAATCAATTTAAATTAAAATTGTTTTTATTTACCTTAATTAATATTCCATGGAATAGTTATATTTTATGTGATACACAACTTTTAATTTGGTGTTTTTTATGTTCTTTGTTTTTGCCACTGCATTCATGACATCCTATGGAAATTCTACTCCCATTTTTAACGCGCTAAGCATGTGCCTTTTTTCCGCTGCCGTTTACTTGTGTATTTTCTTGCTTTGAACAATGGTTCCCAATCTTTGTCCTGGAACATCTGTGTGCGCAGGTTTTTGTTCCAGCGGAGCAGTTAATCAATTTAATCTAATTATTGCCTAGCTGATCTAGTCTTCTTTCATGGTACTGAAGTTGATGGCTGCTTAAATGGTGATGGATGGGGGGGGTCGTCCCTGGGTTAGCCCACACACTTACCCAGAGCTTACGGTTTTGCACTTGGCCTGTTTAGGCCTACGTAGCTGGATGTTTACTAAAACAGCTCTCAGGTGAGGTGCAGAGGAGAGAGGAACCACAGCATTGCTTGGACTTGAAACAGCAAGCCTATACACCTTAACACACCCGACACTGCACAAATGTTGCGCGCGTTACACAGGCTGTGGGTCTTTTCGAGTAAAAGAGTGTCTCGTAGAGCACTAAAAGTGAAAGCAGTTCTGGAGATGGGTGGAATCGTGGCCTGTTCACTGGTGAGTGAGAGTAATCACCTGCTTAGCGGTACTGAAAACACGCCTCATGCCTTTTACAACACAAGCCTTTTGTCCTCGCTCTGACAAACAGTCCACTCGTTTGAGGTGTAGCAGAGGTTGAAAAGATGCTTTTGACCTTTAACAACACTGAGATTGAAGCGTGTTTTGTATTGAGTTAATGTTGGGGTCAACTAAGCACAGTATGTAAAATGTAAAGCTGTCTGACACGTTCTCTGCTAAGGCGGCACAGCGGACGTGTGATTCTGAGCTGTGACATTCTCCAAACTTTAATAAAGGGTTTTCAGCCCATGTTGCACCCCTGACCAGCTTTTTTACAGTCAAAGCTATTTGATTCCGCCACCATAATCAGCTCTGGCAGGCTTATGTAAATTTAGATAACGTCTCGATTTGATCAATTTTTCATTTTCCTTGACTGCTGGGAAATTAATAACTGCTGGGGAAGTCTTTGTCAAGTAAAATGCATTCATAAATGAAAGAGAAATCAGATTTTTAAACTGACAGACAAGGCAGATGTGACTCCCCCTCCCAATCAGTGTGAATGCAAATGAATCACGAGCTGCAGACCGCCCCGTGACCTACAGACCCTTGTGTACTCTACCTTGTGCTTCTGATGGCATTGGCTCCGTTACTCAAACGGCACGGGGATCAGAGAGACGAGCCTCCCCCCCATCCCGCTGGACAGGTGAGGCTATTGGGCCTCGCGTTAGACTCCGTCTGTAATGGGTGGTGATGGCCCGGGACACAGGCGGTGGTCAGGTTTGGGTCATCGGCCAGTCTCTTCTGACCGCTCCATCTGTGTTCCCTTCCTTCGACATTTACAGTTCCATCTCGTGTCTCTGGGACAGCTGTTCACCGTTACCGTTTAACCCAAAGATCTGATGGAGTATATGATTTCTCTGATCAGTTTTAATGCAAAAATGAAAGCCAAGGATGCACTTGGAGAAGGCTCTGTGTTTTAGGGTTCGAGCAACAGTATATTAAAACCCAAGGATGCACTTGGAGAAGGCTCTGTGTTTAGGGTTCGAGCAACAGTATATTAAAGCCCAAGGATGCACTTGGAGACGTACCCACTTTTGAGGGTTCGAGCAAGAGTATTTTCAAGCACAAGGATTCCGTGAGTGTCTTTCGGTATTGTCTGACAGAATGTTCACGCGACTTCGGATCGTCATGGGTACGATGGGAAAAGAATCGTCATGGGTACGATGGGAAAAGAATCGTCATGGGTACGATGGGAAAAGAATCGGCTTTAAAAGGAAAATCCCTCCGTTATTTACAGATTTTTTCCCCTGTGGTTTTCCTTGATACAACATAAAGGAAATGGCCGTGTTGTCTTACCAGCGGCGTAAGAGAATTGCCTGACTGATCATTCATAGCCACCTGTGATATGGTTTCATTAACATTCATTATCGTCATTAGCTGTTTTATGGTCTCCTCGAGGACCCTGTCTCGAGGAACTTGTTTCCCTGCTGTGTGAACCTCATTGTGTGTAGAGCTGTGTCGTCAGGTAGAAGAGAGCGCGTCACCCCCCCTGAGCCTCGCCACCGACTTTCACTAACATCGCTTCGTTAGCGCTGCTGCGCTAGCTGTAGCACGCTAAGGCGGCGCCATTCACAGCCCCTCAGTGACAACGCAGGTTATCCTCTGTCTGACAAATTCCCTCTGCTTTCTATTTAAAGTCCGGCTAGGCAGCCCGCATTTTGCCTTTGTTATGCTAATTCCAAACATTTCCTTACTGCTGTGTAATTACGTGTTTAATGTGTCCCATGATCCGCGTGCAGTGAGAAAAAGACTGCGAAATTTGCGCTAATCTTAAGTACTTCTCCCCTGTTGGTGGAATGGTATCTCTTTTAGAGGAGCATTAATGCCCTGGTTTGAGAGGATTTGCCGTCTAAACACGGATTGCGTTCGCTGACAGGCCCACCCAACGTTTCTTTGTTTCAAGGGAGGAAGTGGCTCCGTCGTCAGGGAGGAAGTGGCTCCGTCATCAGGGAGAACGCATTCCTGGTGCCTACCCAACAGGTCTCCTGCAATTCCACTCCGTTTCTCATATCTTTAATGTCCAGTCGAGAAGATTGCTAATGAAGGGTTTGACATCCTCCTACTAAACGCACATGTGAGGGCCAGCTCCTTTCCCGCGGATGCCGGGCGTTGAGGAAGTGCTCGGGAGTTGTGCAGGAAGTCATAAACTCCTTAGTCCTGAATACTAACAATGAGAGGGGTTCCTCTGCTTGTTTTTCATTAAAATCTCAGAATGCTGAGCTGGGCTTGCTCAAACCAGCTGATAACGCACGACGCCCGTGCCACGCCAAAAAAATAAACAGTTAAAAGAAAACATGATTAAAAAAATGAGCTTGAACTTTGGACGCCTTGTTAAGGAAACTGAAATGGTTTGCAAGGTGCATAATGGGAACGTTAACGCTGAAAGGGTGGGTTTAAAACTGCGTGGAAAGAACTTTTACATAGCACTGAAAATGGTGCAGCCTGTCACAAATAATAAATAAAATCACTTAAACTGAATGCTTTTCAACAAGTATCAACAAATTGTCTTGTTGAGATGGCATTGATAAGCCTTGGGTGGCGTACGTGATGAGAATGAGGTGGGATTGGCCAGGGTTAGGGTGGTGCGTTCGCTTACGAATAGGTACTGGCTGGCACACTGGTCTGTTTAGCTAAGCTAGACAGCTAACCTTTCGTGTTGAGTGGATTCCTCACGTGGCTGGTTGAGGTTGAGGTTTGGGGACGGACGGTGGGAGAGTGTGGTCTGGTCCGGCTGAGGACTTCCGTGGTTACCATGTGGTCCGGCTTCCATTTTTTTCCCTCTGCCAGACCTCATTTAGCTGGTGATTAAACCCACAGCCCAGAGACCTGGGGCACGGCGCAGGAAAATATTCATTTCATTCATTATAGGATCTCATTCCACATGGACCCAGTGCTTCTGATCGAGGGGGAGAAAAGAAGAGAAAAGGACTTTTATTAAATTCAATTCAAAGCACAATTATGAGATTTTTATGTGGCCAAAAGCACATCTCGAAGCTGGAATGATGGTGGTGGTGGGGGGGGGGGTGCTGGGATGAGACGGCGCTACCCGTTATCACACCATCATTGTCATGGTTATTATGTCTGCCGAGGTTGCAGTCACATTAGGTTGTGTAATGGACCTCTGACTCGCCTAACAAAGAGAGAGCGTACACAATGATCCCCGCTGTTCATTGTCAGATCCTTATTGCCAACGTGGATGGAGATCTACAGCATCTCATTACTGTCCAGCCTAGACTCTGGCTCCCCCTGCAGAACATCACAGAGCAAATGGGCCGTCCCGCGTGGATGTCGCACACATTTCTCAGCTCACTCCGAACGTGCAGGGTCGTGCGTTGGCCTTGCAGGTTCTGAGCTGGCTTCACTGCAACAGACATTGACTGGAGACAAGGCAGAACGGCTCAGGTGTGACCTTTGGACCAAAACCGAAAGTATGCTTACCTCTAACATCATACATTCCAGCGGCAGGTTTCGGGCATTAATTATTTTTGTATGGAAGTGTTTGACTGCAGTTCTCACATGTAGACTGTAATGTGGACCAGGCTGTCCACGGTGAATGACTGCAGTTCTCACATGCAGACTGTAATGTGGACCAGGCTGTCCACGGTGAATGACTGCAGTTCTCACATGCAGACTGTAATGTGGACCAGGCTGTCCACGGTGAATGACTGCAGTTCTCACATGCAGACTGTAATGTGGACCTGACTGTCCACAGTGAATGACTGCAGTTCTCACATGCAGACTGTAATGTGGACCTGACTGTCCACGGTGAATGACTGCAGTTCTCACATGCAGGCTGTCTAACATGCAGATCTCCCCTTTACTTTAGATGTCGGATGTTCTGACTGCTCTGTGTGGATTTGGCCAATGGCAGAATTTCCTTATTCCAGGGATGAGCCCATGATAACGTCTCAGGCTTACTGCTGGGGAAGGTGACTGAAAAAGACTAGGACACAAATTGAATATTAAAGTCTTTGTTACAAAAGTGCCTGCAGAAGCATTAAAAATACAGAGAGAGATTAGAACTGTGTGGCCCTTGAGGACGAGCAAGCAGATAGTCTGTATAATGTAGTCTGGGGTCTTTTTGTTCATATTATCTTTCTTAATTAAGACTTAATATTTCAGTTACTTAAATAAGCCTCTACATAATTTCCCAGTTCACCATCCTCTGACCTTGGTACTGGTAGACTGTGTTTTACTATGGTAAAACCATGCCGTGTGTGTGTGTGTGTGTGTGTGTGTGTGAGACCATGCACAGCAAAGCAGAACTGATGACAGAAATTCAGATAGTAAACTCAAACAGTAGCGCTGTTGACGCTAAACAAACAGCATTCAAAGGCAAGTCCTACTGGACTCTGAGCTGGCCTACAGCTATTTAAACAATGCCCTCTGTGATAGCCAATTGGAACTGTGGTCACTATTTAAACAATGCCCTCTGTGATAGCCAATTGGAACTGTGGTCACTATTTAAACAATGCC
>JAOVYW010006464.1:0-11503 GCA_025775045.1 Hiodon tergisus
CAACCATCTCTGCAGCACTCCACCAATCAGGCCTGTATGGTAGAGTGGCCAGACGGAAGCCACTCCTCAGTAAAAGGTACATTACAGCCCACCAGGAGTTTGCCAAAAGGCACCTGAAGGACTCTCAGACCATGAGAAACATTATTCTCTGGTCTGATGAAACAAAGATTGAACTCTTTGGCCATGGCAAGTGTCATGTCTGGAGGAAACCGGGTGCCTTGTCTCATCACCTAGCCAATACCATCCCTACAGTGAAGCATGGTGGTGGCAGCATCATGCTGTGGGGATGTTTTTCAGTGGCAGGAACAGGGAGACTAGTCAGGATCGAGGGAAAGATGCATGCAGCAATGTACAAAGACATCCTTGATGAAAACCTGCTCCTGAGCGCTCTGGACCTCAAACTGGGACAAAGGTTCATCTTCCAACAGGACAGCGACCCTAAGCACACAGTCAACCCCCAGTCAACCTGTCAAACCTGCAGTTCGAAGTCTTAGAGTTGAAACTTGCTTACTTTGACCAGTGTTAAGCTGTGCTTGAAGCTGTTGTCCTGTGAGCCGCCTATCACACAAGCTGTTGACTCTCAGAAACTTGTCTTCTGATTCTGTCATGGCTTTGGGTCTGCCAGACCTCTTCCTGTCTATTTCATACTGACCATTTTATAATTACGTATTTCGCAATCATGTTTTCCACAACTCCACTTTTAATTTCATAAATACACATTTCATAATGACGTTTTTCATGATGACCTTTTTCACAAAGGCGTTTTTCAGCATAATAACACATTTCATTTGAGAATTAGAAACGTCATTATGAAATGTGACATTATGAAATGAAAAACACAGTTGTGAAAAACGTAATTCGGGAAAATGTAATTATGAAATGAAAACGGCCATTATTTAATATTTAATAATAATTTGGTATATTTTATTTATGTATATATTTACTTAACAATAAATTTATGCACTTAATTATTTGTTTTATGATTTCGTATTTCATCATTTAATTTCGAACGTTTTGATCCTCCATACAAATGTCTCGAGGACTGTTGTCTTTCACAAGACAAAGCCGCAACACCATATGTTAACCAGCAGATGTCACTACGGAGAGCATGGATCGAGCTTTAGTCTACCTTCTTAGATATGATTGCTTCCCATGGGCTCAAATGGTTCAAAAGCTTCCCCCATCACTACTTTCGATTTTTATTGAATAAAAATATTTTATTTTATCCACTACTAACTGTAAGTATAATTTATAAACTAAATAAAAACAGAAAATGTTTTATAGTCAGCTGGCAATATCATTTAAATATGTCATACGTTAAAGCATTTTAGAAACTGAGTGACCCAACAAAGTAAATCAAAATTAAAGTAAATAAAAACAGTTTTATTTGACCTACTACTATATTACTCAGCTACCAATTTTATTTAAATTTATTTTATAGAAATTATATTTTATATTTTATATATATCGAATTCCAATGCTTAAGCACAAAAATCGTGCTCTCTCTTCCGAGAGGCCTCACAACAAAACTAAGCTATGGGGGAAACAAATTAGTGTATGATGAATATGACTAGTTAACTAGGGTGAAAAAAACTATCCCTATTTTTGATGACACATTTTTTGAAATATAATATAATAATAACTGTTTTTTAAGGGTAATTGTTTTTGAATTGATAACCCAGTGCACATTTAAATTCAGTAATTTAAGAATTAAGAATTTGAACAGTATCTCATTTAAAAAAAAATCTTCTCAGAAATTCATATTCATTGTATTTTACATTTTAGTTGTAGCAAACAATTTTATCCAAAGCAAAACTTACACAGCTTACAATTTCTACTGATACAGCTGATTTTACAGAAGCAATTCAGGTTAAGTATCTTGCTCAAGGTTGAAAAGAGAGCTGTAACTGAGCTCTAAGCCTGCCACATGAGAGGCCATTGATCACAACTTTTGAGACTAAAAGATGCAGACTGAAAAGGTTCCCAGATGTGGTGTGAGCTGGAAGAAAGTTCCAAATGACTTGGGACGAATTCACCTTAGCAAAGCAACGGTGACTAGCAAGCATATTCCTACATGATCTAACCAGGGAAGGAAGGTCTTCTGTTCTTCAGCAATGGAAGGTGACTCGTATCTCAGGATACGTGTCTTGTTGCGGAAATTCTAAAGTTGAATATCCTAACTCGGTGAGACAAAGGCTTCCAAAGACAGTTCGACACAATGTTTCATACAGCATAAGAATTTAATGTCAGCTGACAAGAGTCTCTCCTCCTAAGAAGTAAGAGATTCATTGGATTCACATCATACTTACACACATGAACAAATCATTAATCATTCAGTGGAAGAATACAGCACACCCTTTGCAGTAACCTTCACAGCCCCCCTCGCCCAGAGGAGAGAGGTTAGCTCAACCACTCCTCTAGATAAGCACCTGCAGTTTTATTGTTCATTTTTCTTTATATAGAAAATTCTACTGCTAAGTTGCAAATTTTGTATATAAACCGAACATTTTTTGTGATACCAATCCTTCTTTTGGACTCTACGTGTTTGAATTGTATAACTGTTGTATGTAAATTTTAGGATTTATTCTTGGATTTTGTGTGTGGAGTTAGTGCAGATTTGAAAGATGACTGGAAGAAATGATAAGGAACTGATGGATACGCTGAAAACTGCCAGAAAGCCAGATATTCAAGATATCAACACTCTTTTCCATGAAGACTGTGAGAGAATGGGTCCACTGGATGAGTTCCAGCTGGATGAAGACCTGATGATGGAAGAGGATGGAGAGGAGAATGTAGTTGTTCCAGATGAGTCCCAGGCTAGCACTTCCACTCTCATTTAAGGGAATTGTTTTATATTCACTCCTACATTTTTTGCATATTCAACATAGCTTTTTATTTATTCCCAATTGTCTTAAAAAGGATATAACAAATAACATTTTAAACAAACTACTTTTAAGAAAACAACAATTTTCCATTCGGTTTCAGCTTCAGTTTTGTTTCATACATTACTAGGATAATTTTACATGCCATTGTAAAGTCCACCGTTTGATGGAACAATAAAAAAATAATATTATTATAAAGCACTGCTATAGGTCTAAATATGTACTGGGTTTTACTGATGTGATATGGACATTCCACCTAGGTGCCTCTTCTGTTACTCCATAATGTTTTTCAGTCACCTAATTATTCAATTAACACTCCACTAAACCAGGTGGACTGTTCATTCTTTGTTTTCATTCGCCTTGCACCTCTCAAGTTGGTTTCTGTTTGCTTTATAACCCTGTCACTAAGGTTTTGTTGCAGGGATTCATTGTTCTTATTCTTATGTTCTTGTACAGGGTTCTGTATGGCATTAAAGTTTATGTTTATGTTTATATTTGGACTATGGCTCCTTGCTTTGCCTCGAAAGCTGTGTCGGGCTGGGGTTCATCCCTATCCCTCAGTAGGGTAGACAATAGAACGCTATCCCTTTCGGGCTCAGCTGACTAACTGCCAGATAACGCTGGAATTGCCGGAACTCCAGCGTGAGGCAATAGCAAACAGATATTATATATTAGAACGAGGATTAGATAATATTAATATGAAAATACATTGTTTGTCTCTGGTGAGTAGTAGTAGTAGAAATGTATTGATCCCTGGGGGGAAATTGAACAGTTGGAGCAGCCCAGAGAATATAGACTATACTAATATAAAAGTTATACAAGAAAATAAAAACCAGAAAGAAAAAGCTAAACATACATGGTTCAAAATGAACTATAAATGTATGTATGTATGTGAATGTTAATAAAAAGTACCTAAAATTCACAGTTGTGCAAGTTGTCAGAGGGTTATGCAGAGGTATTACATCCAAGGGCCTCAGCACACACCCAGTAGACTTAGGACCATGACTTCCCGCCTGTTGTGGGAGTTATTGTAAAGTCTAATTGTGGGTGGTGAGATGGACCTCTTGGCTAAAGTTCTGCGTCTAGATTAACATGAAACAGGCGCCTTTACTCACACGTTAAAATAGATACTTTTAAAATCCGGATACATTAAACTCACTTTGGAAAAGGGACCTAATTTTTAAAATTTTGCCGTGGATGATATTGAAACGTCCTTCCGGATCGATTATTGCTGACTTATGGGAATATGGTGTGTTTTTGCATCAGAATGGAAGTACCACATTTTTTGGAGTTAATGGTAGGTTTGGACAATCCATCTGGTCTTAAGTTTCCGAGACTCCGCCTCTGTGAGATGTGTTTCTTGTAATAGACAGATGTCTGATTTAAGTTTGTGTGGCTGGTTCAAAATTGTGGTCCTATTTGATAGATAAAATGTCTAAAGATGTATAAAGACAGATACATAAGCAAAGATAAGTAGAAGTAAAGTGTACTTGTCCAGAGTCCTACATGAAAGTGTTAAATAAGTCTGTTTTGATTTAAGTCATTTTTGGATCGGAAGGTGTGGAACTGTAATCCAATGCATATGTTTATAGCCAGGTGGTGATGTTGCTGTCGCGGTAGAGTTGACCTGCTATATACAGTTTATCTACAGACAGTGCAGCTATTTTTCCTTTTTCATGGTGTTGTTTCATGATTGGTAGTAATTTCCTTCTTCTATCCTGAATCTCCCATATGTACTGTTTGTTCATGCCGTAGGCGGTTTCTTTCCTTTGCTCTTTACAAACTCTTACCGGTTCATTCACTTTGTTTTTATTTGTTCCATGTGAAGTCTTGTTTTCTCCATTACCCTCCTTCTTCCTGTAGTTGTTCTCACTCTTCTTGAGCCTCTCCCTCAGCTCCCTCTTAGTTTTTTGTCATAAATGCCATTTTCTTCTCTTTCAGCAGGGTCTTTAGATCGCTGGTGATCCAGGGCTTGTTGTTGGGAAAGCAGTGGACCCTCTTGATGGGTACAACACTTCCACACAGAAGTTGATAATAAGGTGGTTAAGCCATCAATGTCCCCACCAAGAGAATAACTGAGCACCTTCCAGTCCATTGTCTCAAGGCAGTCCCTCTGTCATAAAGTGCTATATGCCTTTTTGACATTGGCATTAAGCAAGTCTAGAGTTAGATTATCCCTGGTGGGACGCTTAACAAACGGCATGAATGCACTGGGGCGCTTTGTTTGCAGTTCCGCCGTGGCTGAATGGATAACGTTACATGCCGTTCACACCGTTCACACCCAAAATAATATGGTCACATGGATAACGTTAGCTATCAGGTCAATGTATGGGCTAAACATTTGTTCCTTAACAGAAGCATTGCACCATTTGTTGTTCACAAAGATGGCAAGCCTCCCTCCCTTCCACTTATCGCTTGCCTGGCTTCGATCTGCCCGCACAGTAAAAAAGCCGTCCAAGCTGACATTTGAGTTGGGGATGTTATTGTGTAGCCATGTTTTGGTAAAACACTTAAGTTTATGCTACAACTCTACATTCCCTGAAATCTATCTGACTCCTTGCTAGCGCCGTCAAACTCATCCATTATGCCATTATTTGGCATGACAGCACCTCTCCCTCTTTTCTTTTCTTAATAACTATCTCCTGTTTACAGGCCTCAAACGAATACACTCATAACGTAGTAGACAGTTGTGCCTTGCAAAATTTTGGGTTAATGGAATTTAGAAATGATTGCTTAAATTCAATGAAAACTGTTAGGTGTGTTAAATTACTTTGTGGAAAAGGTGGTGCCCAGATCAAACTAATCTTAAAGAAAAGATTAATTTGTCTTTCTTTCCAATAAGCTATAATAGTTGTTCCATTTGTGAAATATATATGTTAAACACGGGATCTACATTAGCTAGTGAAAAACGTACTGCAGATTCTGAAACTGCACACTTATGTAATTAATATCCGCTGGATTTCATGAAACATGTTGGACTTTTTCTATTTTCCCATACTACATTCAGGTTGCAATTGAGAAAACGTTTGTACATAAAATTACCCTTAATTAAGTTAAAAAAATTAAGTATTTTTATTCAATAGAAGAATTATGTGTAATTTGCAAATGCTCTTCCTCCAGATTTTGTATTTGTTATTCTTGGTATATATAGATTTCCAGCCTCTTGTGAGCATAGTAATCTAGATGGGACATCCAGGACAGTACTATCTGTTAGATACGAGGGAGCTATTTACATTTACATTTACAACTATGTTAACAGTAGTAACTTAAAATCAGCCCGCTGCCTTATGTAATGCATCCAGCACTGGTGTGATGTGATCATATTTCTTAAGTCAAGTAAGGATCCTAGCAGCTGTATTCTCAACAACTTGTAATTTATTTGTGGCTGTATTTGAGCCACCTGATAATATACCATTTCAATAATCAGGTCTGGAAGTAACAAAAGCATGGATTATTTTCTCTGCATCCCGATCACCTAAAAAATGTCTAATCTTGGAAATGTTTCTCAAGTGGCAGAATGCTACTCTAGCAATATCTTGTGTATGGCGGTCAAAAGAAAGATCTGGATCAATAGTTACTTTAACCAATTCTGTTCTATCATCTTTCCTTCTAGGTCCAGCACATGGACATTGAGCTTTGTACGATGGCCTTTTGGGCCAAGGATGATCATGGATTTGAAAGTGCTTTTTTGGTCTTTTAAATTCTATCACTATAAAAGCAAAGTTTCTAGCTGTGTCAAAGCCGATATTCCTAAAATTATGAGAATTTTGTGTCTCATATCTGGCAGCCACGCATTTAAGCCGGGAGAGAACTGAAGGACAGCAACACACAGAAGGAGGGCCACACCCTCTAATTGGACCTTGTTGTGCATCTGAGTGTGGTTTGGTAATCACACTCAGGTGCCAACCTCCCAGGCCCTTTAAAGAGCCAGCAAAGCTGGCTAATGGAAGGAAGAACGAAAGAAGGAAGTTGAAATGGAAAAGGATGAAAATGTTGACAATGCAGAGGTTTTTGTTATTGAACTGTTTGAATTTAGTTTGCCCCGAAAAGGGATTATCAAATTTTATTTAGTTGTTTACTTTTGTAGTTTGTTGGTGAAATATTTGAGTTTGGTTAAAAAAAAAGAAAAAAGGAAAGGACATAACCCCCCCAATGCCTCTCGGACTGAGCAGGCTACGACAACTTTACCAGGCTGGAACAAAGACAAGGATAATATGAAAACATGATAGGTTGTATATTGATGTGGAAACAGACTCTGGTCAAACAAATGAGTTTTTAATAGATACAGGTGCACAGTTAGCATGTATAACCCCAGACATTTAGACATATAAAAAGAAGCCCTATGTGTGGCACCATCTTTGGGAATTCCTGACAATTAAAAGAGGTTTATTTTGTATGTACATGACTGCCGCTATGATGCAGGAACACAGAGACAAGTACAGACCTTTAGGCTACTATTCTGCTCAGTTAGACTCTGTGGCACAGCAGTGGGGGTCATATCTCAGGGCCTTTCAGGCTACTGCACATGTTTTCGTGGTAGTGTGGTGACCTTGACTACGTGAGGCTAAGGGAGACCAATTAAAAATGGACAATTAGTGCAACCTTGTTGTGGACAGTGTCTACGTTTTAAATTCACAAAAGAAGCCACGGGGCCAGTAGTGGGACGACCTTATTAGGTGTTGCTGGTTTTTGGTCTGCAGTGAAGGTCCAAGGTAAAAAGTCTTGGATCCACGGTAGTTATCTCAAGCTAGGGGCAGCAGATTATCAAGGTCCTGGCAGAATGGAAGATTGAGTCAGGAACTCGCATACAAACACGCACACTTTAACACTGAACGAAAGTGCTAGCAGCCTCTCCTGTCCCCCATTTGGGGAAACTGAAGACATGACATTATCAGCAAGAAAGAAACTGAGAAGCTGAGGGCCCTGAAAAAGATATCTGGAACATAGAATTTATTGTGTTTCCATAAACTGTTTGTTTTCTTTTCCAAAAGGTTTTTCCAAAGTGTTTATCTGAAAGCATGTTATGGGGTATTAGCAGCCATAGTGTTAATGCACACATTCATGTAGAGGCTAAGAACTGGGGAAAACCAGTTGAGAGTTTAGCAGGAGTAACTGGAATATCTTTGCAATATTTGATGAATATTTTGGATCGCTTTGTCCTGACTTTGATGGCTTATAAACTAATTACGAAAACGAATGATCCGTCATGCCGATCGATTGGTAATCATGAGCCGCCCTGGCAACTGCCTCTGGGCAGACGGTTTCTCCTGCCTGTACTGATAATTTTATGTAAGCTTTACTGATAATTTTATATGTAGTAAGTAAAGCTGCATTCTCATGATACGTAAAAATTTGTTTTGCGAAGAGCACCCCATTGTTTTCCAATGGAGGTAATGTTGTGGTTAGTTTCAGAGTCTGCGCCCAACCTATTTCTAATTTGACCTTATGCAAACACTAACCTATATGCACCAACCTGTGTCACCAGTAAATGCAGCTTTGTGTCCTGGAATCTGAATCTTTAGAAAACTTTTTCTGCGATTGTTTTTATAGTTGTATTCTGGATATGAAGCTATATCTCAGGCAAAAGTGCACACTACCATTGATCTTTCCCTGATATATTTGGAGATCAGGTTGTTCCAGGGATATGGATCTTAAAGGTGATTTCCCTTACTTTGTTGTCACCATAAACTTAAAACCATAAGTTTTAACATAAATCTGCGATGCTAGTTCACATCAACTGCTAAGTAGCTAGCATATATAACGCCTGCTGTCGGCCAACTTCTATATTCTAGCGAGGGGAACAAACCTGCACCAGACCTTGTGTTGTGCACAGTCCCTTCCGTGGATCATGGGCAATAGGCAGTGCATTCAGTCCAATAGCTCGTTCTGCACAATTTTCAAAGTTCCCTTAAACACAGTAGCATTCTCAAGGTGCTCTTTCAACAGTCGATCAAGGGAAGCAACAAAATCAACCAACCCATGGAATATCCCGACACTTGACTGCTCCTGAATTTGTAAATCGGGTCGATCCGGTCCAAGCTTCTTTACATATTTTTTTCCTTCATGTAACGCCTTATGAAAGGGGCTTCTTTTTAAGATAAAGCTGAATTTGCTTTCATTTGGAAGAAATGCAGCGCCAACCTGAAACTTGGCGGTTCTACTTTAACAGAGTTAACAACAATCTCTTGCAGTACCGGTCAACTAACTAGCTCTCTTCTCTCTTTCTGAGAAGAATGAGAGGAGAGCTGTTGAGAACGGCCAAGAATCGTCAAATCACCTGAGGTCGAAAGTATAATAACCATATTGATTCACTACCAACAAAAGTGGGAGTGTCTGGGGCGCAGAGAGCACGTCCTGTTGAAAAATCTGAATTAACCAATTAGAGACCAGCCTCAGGTCATCTGCTTGCCAAATGTTTTAGGACCAATATACGTAATCATTTGGCTGGCGCCCTGCACATGGAAATGAACTAAATACAATTTTTTATAACATTTTAAATAAATGCAAACGATTAGTACTACTAAATGATTTTATTTCATAATTATTTTGTAATATATAATTAACTTATGTTTAACATGTTTAAGAAGTCTTCTTCTCTGAATAACACCTATTGACCAGCCGCCACTGAATTCCATTGTTAGAAATGTATATATAGGGTCAACAGCAAAAATTGCATCTCATATGCCCGAGTGTCTGGCATTGACTCAGATTTAAAAATGCTTGTTAAAGATAAATGTAAATTTGTCAAAGTTGTTATATGCGACATTATAAACATTGTCTGACTAAGACAATTGAAAGTTCTAAAAAATAATATTGCTTCGGTGTGCAAAACTGCGACAAAGCAAAGTCAGACAGTAATTCTTTCTGGCCCCACTCCAACCTTCAGAGGCAGCGAAGTTTACAGCAGACTTTTGTCGCTAAATCACTGGCTGACTGACTGGTGTGCATCAAACAATGTAATCTTTATAGATTAGAACACACTTTGGGGAAAGCTGATTAAGTGAAGAGAAACAGGCTCCATCTGAGTTGGAGAGGCTCTCTTCTTTTGCCCAAAAACATATACAATAGTCTGATTCGACCTAGTTGACAGGCAAGAGCACTTCCCAGGCAGCAGGCGCTCAGTCATATACTGAAGTCTGCACGTTTACAATAATTGCTGGCTAGTCATCCAAATATATCTTCAACTGTATCTAGTTGAGTTACAGTTCTAGTTAGGTTAATTTTCTCAATATTTCCTATCCTACTGAGTCTGTCTGTGCCCCAAATTGCTACCAACTCCCCCTCCCCCTCCGAGAATGGCTTACTGTTTTTAGCGATTTTGTGGGATATCACGAAACTGGTCTTGGTTGCTGCATTACTTGATGCGTGAAGCTTGGTAAAAAAGGCTTGCTGCTGTTGTAGCTTAGCAAGCAAAGCTTCCGATGTCCACGCCCTTTCGGCATCATTAAAGTTTTTGTATTTCTCTGCGTGTTTTGTCTCAAAATGTCGACTCAAATTGTATTCTTTAAATACGGCGATCTGTTCTCCGCAAACTAAACACACTGCTTTACCTCCGATTTCAGTAAATAAATACTTAGCGGTCCATTTTTTGTTGAAAACCCTGCAATCGGCATCTACCTTTCTTTTTTTAGCACGAGCAAACATTTTTGTATATATTTTCATATACCAGAACCAGGAAGGCAGTAACTAAGCCAACCTGGGCAATCAAACTTAGTCGTCGAATTGCACAAAATCCTGCAAACCAACGTGTTTAGTTACCATGGATGGCCTGTTCTTCATGCTGGTCAAAACGCTGAAAAAGCGTATAACAAGCAGAGCCCAAAGCATGAAAATATTTTTTTCATAAATTCTTTTTCTATTTTTAATAGATGCGTTTTTTTAATAAAAGCAATGCAGCTTTAGTTCATGAATGAGGTAAAATTAGAAAATATGTTTGTTTTGTAATTTCCAATTAACCTTATGCGGGGTGGTCAGAGTCAACCAAAGGGCCGTATGTGGCCCGCGGGCCGTATAATGTACACACATCCAGCCCCCCCCCCGCCCTCCCGCACTGCAGTGAGGTATAACTGCAAGTTTTCAGGTGTTTCATCAACACTGACTGTGAAGGGGCAAGAGCAAATCTGAATGTCCTTGTCAATCACTGAAAAGTCTTCAAAGCGTTTGTTGAACTCTGCCATTAAAGCAGATATACTTGACACATATTTCCCCATTGATCCAGAGCTTCTTTCACTGTGTCAGGGTTTCTGCCAGTACCTCCGCTTCCATGACTACATTCCTTGTTTTCTTTTTTCACATGTCCGATGCTAGTTTCTGTTCTGTTCCGGTCCGGATCTTACACCACGCCTGCTACTCCTGCACACCTGTCCAGCATTGATTATTCAGTTTGTTTGGATATTACCTGCCTTTGCCCTGCACTCCCCGCTAGTTCATTCTACACTATCTTGCTAGTTCGTTCCCGCAATTTAGATAACTCTCGGTTTTCCTGCTTGTCTCTGACCCTGCTTTGTTTTGGATTTGTCACTCGCCTGCCCCTCTGTACCTCTGCTCCGCCTGCCTGATCCCGATTCTCCAACCCAGCTCCGTTGATGGATTCTCCACCTGCCTGCCCGATCCTCTGTTGC
>JAOVYW010006466.1:0-11500 GCA_025775045.1 Hiodon tergisus
AGGTGCTCTGGGGAGGAAAACCCTCAGAACGCTTTACACGTGAGTGAAGGGTATTATTATTTTGTAATCAATATTTTTTTATCAATCCTTCAATTATTATGTTAAAGGATTCACGTGATCAGGATAATATTTTTACACTTTTAAAACCTCTATTAAAAAACAACAAGATTCCTTAAAGAGTGCCCTGATTATACAAATCAAAAACAGCAAAATGGGGAGATACATTTTAGTAACGGTCACAACATGGTTCCTGAGTGGCCCTTAGAAACTGATAAAGGAAACTACCTTTATTATATTTTTTAATCCATCTGTTTTAAATGGAAACAGTATAGGTCATTATAATAATTTTGTGTTATTGTTGTTATTGTTGTTGTTGTACCAAAATGTAACCCAGGTGCAGGACTTTTATCCAAGGCCACCAAAAAAAAAGGAAGGCTGAGCAGGAATCATTGTCAAGGCAGGTGTTAGTAAATCCAAGTTGGTGGCAGTCGGAGTAGGCAAGCGACGGTAAAGTGGGAACAGTACAAGAAAGGGGAAAACAGGAATTGGTGTTGGGGGAAACAAATGGTTAGTCTAAACATGGAGATTTAGGCACTATGAAACATATGCTTGGAATTGAATGTAAGTAAGCAACAAACAAGACTTCACACAGTGTGACAGAAGTGAAGGGGGTGATGGGTATAAATGGTGATCGGGAAACAGGTCTGGGGAGTGCTGGATGAATGGGAAACAGAGTGTGAGTGCACATGGTGTTGAGAAATGTTAATAGGATAATTAGTACATGGTGCTAGGAATGTCTGAGAGTCTATTATTCAGGAGATCTTCTCGGCTGAATTGGGGCGGGACTAGTGGAGTCAGAGGTGGAGATGTTACAGTAACCCCCTCCCCAAGGGCAGCTCCTGACACCACGGAACCATGGCAGCGAGACCAGGTACTGGAGGTGGCAATGGTGGCATTGAGACCGAAGCAGGGACAGAACAGCATAGGCAAGACCGTCATCCAGCAACAAGGGCAGTGGAGGAGTAGCGGGGGGACTTCTGGCTCGGGATGCTAATCGGGGTTATTACCTACAGGCGTGTGCAGGGACGCATGAAAAGAGGCTGAGATACTGTAATGGGGTGGCAACTGCTCCAGTCCTGCTGGTGTTAGCTACAGTAGGTGTGCAAAAACCTGCCAATCTCCTGGTTCAGCCCCTCTGTTTGTCCTGATGTTGATGTTTAGCAAATGGAGGAAAGCTGACCAGACCCTGGAGGTAAACTGGGTTTCCCAGTCAGACAGGGGCAGTCCGTAGATCCTGATGACAATGGAAAAAAGGTCCTCGGCAGTTTCAAAGGTGGTGGGGAATATAGATCTTGGTAATCTAATCGACCACCACGATTGGTGGTGTATCCCTGGCCGCTGGGGAGGTCTGTCAGAAAGTCTACTGCTATGTGGGACCAGGAGCGGCTTGGCACTGGGAGCGGTCACAGCAGATTTGCTGGTAGCTGGGGGGTGGACTTGAGATGTTTGGCTGATCAGATGTACCCTAGGTTCTTGCGTTCAGTAAGGACCAGAAAATAGTACTTAGTCCCCTCCAACCAGTGCCGCCACTCTTCAAATGCCAACTTGACCGTCATAATTGTGATATTGGTTGCCAATATCATAATCCGTTCTGTAGAGGAAAGCTTCTTTGAAAAGAAGGTGCAGGAGTAGAGCTTGGAAGGTTGGCCATGGAGCTGGGAAAGATGGGCTCCTACCTCAGCCTCTGAGGCATGTACTTCCATGATAGTCTGTTGGAGTGACCACTCCGAGACAGCCCTCGCCTCATTCACAAAGGCCTGGAATATAGAAGGAACATTGGCTAGACCATAGGCCATCACCTGGTACTCATAGTGAACACTATCTGTAATAAATGCAGTATTCCATTCCTCTCCCTCAGAGAAGCTGATGAGATTATAGGCACTGAGCAAGTTGAGCTTAGAGAAGAACCGTGCATCCCCTCACCTGTTTCAGGGCAGGTGGCAGTAGTTTTAGGGGGTACCTGTACTTCACCATGAGGTTGTTTCGCCATCTATAATTTAGACAGGCCCTCAAAGCGGTCTCCCCAGGACAGTAGCTCGCCATTGGTCCATGAAAGGACTGGGTTATGGTTTGAGAGCCAGGGAGTTCAAGTATAATGTCTGTGCCTGGTAAATCAATGGTCATCAGGGAGTGACCTTCTCACGGAGCAGACCGACCTGGAGACTGATGGGAACAGTGAGTTCTATAACAGTGAGAGAGGCATTCATAAAATCTTTATTGCAACTCTTTCACGTAACTATACTATTTTATAGTAATTTATGGGTCTTATTACCCCTTAGCTAGCCATTTACACAAGATATTTATCTAGCATTAACACTTTTTAGGTTTTCCAAAAAGTTACCCAATCTATCAATTTGTTGGTGTGAAATGTATTTCTTTTTAAACTGGCAGCAGTAATATCCAGAGACAGTGATACTATAATAGCGTATTATTCCAGTGGAACTGTGTATTAATGTATTAGTGCATTGTGAGGAAGTTACAAAACAGGCCTGATGTAAAAAAAAAAAAAAAGAGGCAGTTTTGCTGCAAGGTCAGGGACACCACCCTTTTCCTTCACAAAAAAAAAGAAATTAATCAGTTGCTCATGCCACCATCTTACATAAACAGCTGTCCTGCACTTACAGTGTGTGCACAGCAAAGTCAATTTGAATGCATGGGCAATGGTTAGGGTGTGGTGGACGTGGTCAAAGCAGTGGGAGGCTCCAAGTCGTGCATCGATAATCCTATTAAAATTACACCTGCTCAGCGCTAAACCGACACCACTGATATGTCATACTAACATTGAATATTAATTAATTGAAAATTAGGACTTAATGATTTAAACAGCTTGGATCATTTTTAATAGGAGCCAATGCAAACATAACAATAATAACAGACGCAAGTGAGAGATATAGTGCTATTGAGGTCATGCTGATTGTGTTGCCATCTGTCACCAGTTTTAAGATGTTTTCCTGAAATCAATTAAAAATTATCAAACCACATTAGCTTGGATCTGAAGTTATGCTTGTCAGAGTCACATCTTTTCACTTTCTTTTCTTTTTCTTTATTTGTTTAATATGCAGAGAAGCTGCCAGCATCTATACTTAAGCTTCAAACTACAAGCTATTAGCATGCTAGATCATGCCTTACAATGATGACTGTGACTGTGCAGTATAGGAAAAAACTCTCGCGCTCCCTTAAAACTGTTAGCATTTTATGAAAGCAAGAGTTAAATTCTGATGTTGGATTAGAAGCCGCTGGGCAGGAGGCTGCCCTGCTGGTCCAGTAAAATACAGCAAAAAGCTGAATAGGTGTGAAGATTACACTGCACTGCAAGTCAGTGACAGATAGCATTCACCATATTACTACCCAAATTTACACTAATGGTAACCTGCACCCTGTGCCAAACAGCTAATAAGTGTGAGAGGTAAGGTGATGAAATCCGTCAGGTGGAAATCTATTTATCTCCTTCCTAAGCATGTGTTGTCCCTGACACATTTTGTTCTATTACCACGTTTGAAACATTCAAGGCTCTGTTTATCCGTTGATACAAGCAATAACGCACAAGGGCACAGGTGGATTTCCATTATTGCCCGACAAAGGTGTGTTATTTAGCACTACCAGCACTAAAGAGAAATTGACTAACGGGGTGTGGGGTACATGGTTGGGCAGGAGTCAGGACATTAAAAGTTTAGTGCCTGGATCTCCATTGATGGAGAACCCGTTCTTATTTGAAAGCATGACCTGTTTTTTCCGTAAATAATATCTAAACTCACAAATTATATAGTCTAATAGCCTATTTGTTTCAACTGGACAACTAGCAACAACTAAAATGTGTCCTCTGCCATTTTGAACAAAGGAGTTTGGCATGTTGCAAACGTATTGGTTTACAAAGGGGTGAACGTAGGTTGGGCTGATTGGCTATTGTATAACCGCACCCTTGTCACACCCATATGTTAATTACTAGTTTAAGTAAACCCTTTAAACAGCTGCATTTGCGCTGGCTACACCACAACACGCCATGAAAATTCAAACATCGGCTTGACCACACCTCAATTCACCAGCGCCTTAGTGCCAGCGTTAGGGCGTAGTGCTATGATCACCAAAACAGTCCCCTCAGTTTTTCTAGGAAACCGTTGAAATTGAACAATTTCCATATCCGTTTACTTAAATATCCAGAAAATTATTCCTGAATGGAATATTCTCTTGGTTGCATTGTTATATTTATGTGATTAGCCATAGTTCCACTTCTAAATGAAAGTGATTAAACATTCAAGTAGCATATAGCCTCTTGAGCACAAGAATGAGTTTAGTCTAAGGGTCTTCCATATTCACTGTTATTTGTTAAAATATTATTTAATATCAGCTTTGTTTTTAGTCATTTAGACAGCCTCACATCCAGTAAATAAAAAGAAAAGGAACAAGGGAGGAGGACAAGTTGAGGTTATCCAACAACAGTGATTACAGCCAAACAATGTGGCCTGCTAATTGAAAATTTCTCCTTTACGACAAAAATGGTCCCCTTTGATAGGTTTCATATGAAGTGGTAATTTTGAGTTCATTAAAATGCTGTTAACTTGGGTCTTAATGAGGCGCCTGTGTCGAAGGGGGAGTGCTGCGGCATCAAAACAACATGCAGAGAGTGGCATGAAAGTTGCAAGTATGAAAGCGCTTTCGACTCTGACCCAAGAAAGCATTTCTCACTGCCCTCTTTTTCGCTTCCTCAACAACAACAGGAGGGTCCATTTTCCAGTGAGGGTTTGTAAAGACGTCAACCGGAGACAGGTTGACTGAATGCCCAGACAATTAGCTTTCGGTTACTTGTCCCTCAGTTGCTGTGCTTGACAGGTGCAGATTGACAACTTCCATTTAATGTCATGACACTATTAAAGAACATGCACCATTTAGGGCCGCACCATTTTCGTTGGCAAGCTGGTTTCCTGGTTTTATTAGATCTAGATTTAGATTTTCTCACCTCGAAGAGAGTGATTTAATCCAAGTTGAACACGTCGTCGTCGCCGCTGGTAACCAGGTGTATGGTAAACACGCCATTGTGACTAAGTCCTGTTTGCCGAGACTCTGTAAATGAAGCGTGCTAATGGCCCCAGCTGCTGCTCTTCAGCTGTCTTGGAGGTGAGGCCACTTG
The DNA here is from genome assembly GCA_025775045.1 of Hiodon tergisus. Classification (NCBI taxonomy): domain Eukaryota; kingdom Metazoa; phylum Chordata; class Actinopteri; order Hiodontiformes; family Hiodontidae; genus Hiodon; species Hiodon tergisus. The sequence continues at coordinate 5,186 of JAOVYW010006466.1, forward strand.
GCTGCTCTGAAGGAGGGTGGCAGCGAAGGGGGGGGCGTCTGAGTCCCGCTCCAGGCGGGTCAGCAGCTGCTCCCAGCAAGTACCCCAGCTGTTCCTGTGTATGCCATCCCCGCGCTGCCCGGGAGCAGGGGTTGGGTTATAATAACCCAAGGGGCTCATCTGGATATTCCAAAAGCAGGCCAACCCAGCTCCTCCCCCTGCTCTATCTATACTATCACGTCTCGGTGTAACTCTGGGTGTTGATACCGTGATGATGAGAGCTCTCAAGTAATCTTTTTTTTTTCTTATATAAAGTTAAACACCTTTAATCTTATGTGTCAGGCATGAGACATCCATATCCTTATTCGGAATCTTCAGCTTGTCTCCGTTAGCCTGTAATTGTGGTTTTATTTATTTTCTCCATGTCATTAATTTAAATTTGAATAGCTTGCCTCACAATTTATATACATTTCTGTCACGAGTGTTCTGAATAATGTATGGGCTGTTGGAGTATTTCTGACAGGATGGGGGGGGGGGGAAATAAAAAAATACTCAGTACCGATCGTTTTAAGGATTTCTCCCAGAAAAGAAAATGCATTTAATAAATCCCAGCTCTTTGGGCCGCAGACGAAATATATCTTTAATGTAATATTCACATTTAAAAATTCCATTGCTTTTTGAAGAGACATTCGAAGAGAATGCTAAATCGAAGAGAGACAACGCAATAATAAATGCATGAAATGTCTTTATTTTATACATGTGGAAATCTGTGCTCTGCATTTCATGCACACTTAAGTAGTGTTTTGGATAACTAACTATCACTCTGGGTTTCTGTATCCTTAAAAGGCTTAGGATTTCTCTAACAGCCTGTTTTGGGGTTTTTATGCTGGATTGTAACTTTTCCACATTTTAACTCTATTTTTCCTTTTTTCTCTTACTTTGGTTATGCTACTGTTTCAATGTATGCATTAATATATGTGTTTTTACGATTTACAGGTGAATGACAGGCAAAATGGAAAATCTTTAAATTAAATTAAGACATGATAATTGTCACTCTTAGGCCATGAAAAGGATGGAGACAACACATAAGATTAACAATGGAATAACAAAAAAGTAAAATGTAACTAACTTCCATAATATACAAACACAAATAAAGAGGTTTCATGTTTTACAGAAAACTCTTATTCCAATATTGTTGTAAGGAGGACACATTTCTATTAACAAGCAAGGCACAGATAGGGTTATTGCTTATGTGGATCATATTTGTTTTCGATACATATGTAGGTTTGAAAATAATCACAATGCACCTTGAATTTAATGTATGCCTCAGTCTGTATCAAAGTGTAGGGTTATTGCCCACTAGTCAAATTAACTGTGATGGAATTTTGATTAAACTAGCTGTCAATGTGTACCATAAGCTTTGCTATTAAAACTGGGGTATGCTCAAAACAAGGAGAGGAAGAAAAGTGTTGTTTTGTCACAATCGTTTCGCAGTGGTACATTAGAGGTTGGATCGGTGCAGCGTTTTGGCAATCGAGAGGGTTTGACATCAGTGTTACAAAGCACAGACTGGTAAAGTCAATATGTAATTTCATGTCACCCCTCTCCCGAACACAGTAATCAGGAAATCCTGAGGGTAACTTCATAGTAAGGGCCAGGGACACAGACAGGTAGCAGCACCACCCCTTCACTTCTTAATAGCCAGGGAGAGGGCTTATTCTTTTGGACAGGTGCCCATATAATTTTTTGTATAGAATTATCAGACTTTCAAAACCCAAAATCTATAAGGGTTTTTTTTTAGAAGCGATTTCATCAGCTAATTTGCAGATTGTAATATTCAGCTATTTGCAAATTGTTATTTTATTTTTGGCATGGCGCTCAGTTGGATTTTGTCTCAGAAGACTTGAGGACACGTTGTAAGCTCCATGGGAAGATGGTCCCTTTAGCAAAGCCGAAGGTAAAACGTGTGCTGAAATCGTGTTTAGTCGCCATGGCAGGTGCAGATGTGCTATGACCTTTTTTTCATGATGGGCACAGTTCTTGCGAGCTAATTCTGCGGAGGAATTGGGATGCAGGTGCACTCAGTCGCAGTAAAGCACCAGCGGCAACCCAGGTGCCTTCCTCTTACGGGATCAAAAGGCCATAGCCTGCACCCCAGGGAGGCAGGTTCTGCCCATCAGCCAGAGCTATGGGAGGGGGTGGCATAACACACAGGGAAGAAGATCTCATCGATTGGTTTCAAAAGGATTTTTTATGTTTTTTTTTTTATGGCTAGTGCACCTTGGCGTGTCTGTCAACAAGCTGGCACTCTGCCTGGACCTCTCAGTCTGGAAAAGTTGGAAGGGGATATAAATGACTTCCTCCCGGCCATAATCAAAAATCTCGTCCCTGATATTGCTTTACCTAGGGGGATCCTTTTTTTGTCCTCAAAGTGCATTTCGGCCTTCATATCTTTTTACTACACACGGGTACTCTTGCTGTAATACATGAAAAAAGGCCTGCTAACAGCTGTGTACTACATCCCCAGATCAGATGTAGACCTAGTTGATGGAAAAGGATAACAAGGCGCTCTGGGGAACTGAAATCAAAGTGGCAGGATAGTGAGATATTTTAAGCGGGATACCTCCATTAGGCCTTGTGTTTATCAAGTGTGCCCATCGGTAAAAATGTCACCCATAACCCATATTGCCGCTCTGCCAGATTCTGAATGACTGACAGATCTATAAAATACATTTATACGTGTAGAGCTTTGTATTCAACCACTTTTCTTTTTTTTTCTCTTACCGAGGAAAGAGTTTGTGGAATGTAAGAGGAAAAAGTAAACAAGCCCATTACTGTGAAAAACGAGGGGGTAAAAATTCTCAAGGTGAGATATCACAATACCATTGGCTTATCAAGCTGTGGCTGTGAAGGTTTGGGATTTAAACCACAGCAATGTTCCACAACAAACCTGAATCTCTATCAGGGCCATATACCTGCAGGTGTTTTAGGGGGAAACAACTGCTGCAGAGCAGAACAGGGAAATTTCATTACTATCCTGTCTTGCCAGCTCAGGAGCTAAACGGACCGACCAGAAAGGATTCGGGGGGGAAAAAAGGAAGATAAAAACAAATTTTCATTCATATTGCATTTATATTAACTTTATGGAAAAGGACGGTCAAGCTTACGTGTTGTTTGATGGATGACTAGCAGACTTTCATTTTTATTACTAAGACATTTATTATTTCTTTATGATGTGGATTTGGTCACCATTTGAGTATTGCGGGCATGTTATAATGTATAGCCAGCTGAGTGTATCTGGGTGCTTAATCCTTCCTAAGAAGATACATTCTACCTCTATGTGCATTTGCTCCATCATGGGGTCTTTGTTCCCAGTTGGAATTTAGGAGGGGTCTAGAGGGTAATAATAAGCTATGAATGAGCAAAGAATTTCCCATACCCTTTCAAATGGTCATTTTTAAAGAGTTTTATAGAGTGTCCGGTGTCCTTCAGTGAAGGCCTGAATGGAGCAGGGTAAAGATTATAGACTCCGCTCCGCATGCCACTTGACATGATGCCATGGCAACTTGTTTATGAGTGACAGCACAGGCAGTAATGAAAGTGGGGGGATGTTGATCGACTGATTTCGCAATAGGAATGACCTCCCTGTCCAAACATTAAAAACACACATATCATGGGAATAACTGGGGGTGATTCAGTGAGTAGATTTGAGCAGTCAGCCAAGGACATGGTTGCCTCCACGAATCAGGGGTTAAAAATGGGAGACATTTAAGCGGTAGTTAAGTACATTTGTTAGACAATGATTGTTTTAGAAGCTGCTCCTCCCAACAGTCCGAAGTGATGTTCAATATTTGTTGTATATATAGTTTGAGTATTCTGTTCTTGTGCTGATTTTTGGGCCAAGCAGGATGAGATTTATGGTTAATCTACAAGAGCAATGTAAACTGTTAAACTCGTGGTTGTCTCTGGTGTTAAAGTCAAAATCAGTGATCTAAAGGTCTTCTTCTTTAAATGAAAGGAACGGGCTATTTACTTTTATCATAATGTCATCTTTTTTCAAATTCTGCATCAAACGACCATATGCAAGTATTGATCAATTTGACAGCCTCACATTTAGCCATTAATGCCACAGAAGAGCTGAAGTACATTTGATGGCTCTGCTGTGAAAATACATCGCGAAGAAAATGTTTTTTCCCAATCTATTTAATTTATAGTTACTGAAATCAAAAGACATTCAGAGTAGTCCATTGTGCTTTTTCCCCTTTCAGAGCTTTGTCCTTTGAAAGCATTTGCAACCAAACAATAATAAATGGAATTAACATTGTTTATATGCGCTACGCTCGTTGGCAACGCTATCTTTGCTTTCCCATCCATAAAAAATCCCTCCCTCATTGTTTGTCATCCGAAACACAATTACTCTCCCTTCCCTGAGCGAGTGCTGAGTTCATGAAACACGGACTTCCGATGGCATTGTCTGCCTGCAGTTATTAAAGGCGATAAATGCAACTTCTTCAGCACTCTTTTGGAGACTTTATTACTTCAAGATTATTGAAATACAAGTCACTGTGCCCCATTATTACTTTACCAGTGCTGTTCTACTGCCGAGAACTGTGCTTGAGGGTCTGAAGGACCCATGCACGTTGTCATTAAGGTAACGCTTGGCATTAAATGTCTCTAATGCCTGTGTATTTACATAGTAGTTACTGGGTAACATACATATAAACATAAACATATACATGTTATTATATTGCAGTCTATATTCAGACTGTACTGAATGAGAAACCCTTTTATCACAATCTATGTAAGTACAATGTTGTATGAGAAAAATACAGTTGTTATGTAACAGTTATCAATTGTTACACCACAGTAACAAATTTTCCACAGTTTCTTAGTGGTTGTTAATATATTGTGTGTAAAACAAAAATATCTCTGCAGCATATTTTAAGGTATATCTTATGCGCCCTCACATGAAAGCTGAAGTAATATATTGGCTATGCAGTTCATGTGCATGTATTACGCAAGTACACAGTAGTTATATACTAGAGCACTATGCAGATTTTCGAATTCCCTTGTTCACTGTTTACTCACGAATGAGAGTGTTCCTGATATTACGCTTTAATTATTGTGTAATTGCATAGCTGTTACCCAAACCCATCACATGCAGTGCATTCTGCAGGGGAAAGTGAGAGCAGCGTGCTTACCATTTGGACAATTTATGAATCATGTATAGTAATCTAGAAATCATGTATGGCTAAATTAGGGAGGGCCACATGAAATCACAAGGCAGGGGGTGCAGTGTCTGCATGCATCGGGTTACAGACTCCTGAAAGGACAGATACAATGCATAACTGCACACCTATTTGTGTGTTGTGGCTTTTTAAAAAAGGAATATGCATTGGAACATGCAAAGAGAAATTGTGAAAAGTAATTTACTCAGTAGTATTTATATTTCTGGTACAATTGTCTACTTACACTTTTATACCATTGAAGTGTTTTAGCCATTTTGACAAAATGAACATGACAGCTAATATTTCTTTTAACAAAATGTTCATCCACAGACGTCTGACTAAATTGACTGTGCAGAGAGATTTGACACCTGCCTTTGGAAGTTCCTTCTTGAACTGTAAGGATAGAAATAGAACTCTGAAGCGAATGAACAGAAAAATTGTTTTTATTTTTGTCTTATTTTTAGAAAAAAATGTAATCATCCTGGAAATTACCATCACGAGGGACAAATTATTTCACATGGGGCAGCATATAAATGTAGTACTAATGAGCCAAGCCTGCTTACATGCAATTCCAAGATGGATAGGTTTTTTTTTTTTTTCAGAAATTAGGGCAGTTCAAGAAACTAGTTCGATGAATTGTCAAAAATTAAATTTTAGAGCATGGATAAAGAACTTTGAAGGTAAGCGGGATGAGTGCTGAGCCTTGCCCTTAAATGGGGAATTGAATGATTATCACCTGCACTTGGCTCTCATTGTAAATTAGGGCCTGACGCAGGCTTTACAATGAGTGAAAGTGGTTGCCCCAGGGCTGTTTGAGGGGAATTTGATTTAAGCTGACACTGTGGAGAGAAGTCTGTATACGGCTAGTGTGTAAAGTATTTTTTGTTTTAAGTTTTGTGTTCAAATTGGCGTAAAATTTCTGAAGAATCGGCTTTAAATGTCTGGGTCTTTTAGGGCAAACGATCCCTAAAAAAGAGGAACACCCGTAACTTCTATTAGTAATAAAGGCTGCCCTGTTGCGGAAAGCCTCGCATCAATCAATCAATCAATCAATTTTATTTTTATACAGCGCTTTTCACATGTTGCCATGTCACAAAGACGCTTTACA
>JAOVYW010006467.1:8501-19122 GCA_025775045.1 Hiodon tergisus
CATTGCACAGAGGGAATTTTCGAAAATGAATCACAAAAATCAGAAACACCATTGTAAATTTGGGGAAAACTGTAAAAATGACTCCACAGACAGTCAATAGACATGCTTCTGGAAAATAACAGCTGTTTATCAAGTCAGAAAATTTATTAGAGATGGGCACCATTTATGATGATACAGCCATTAAAATAACTATTTGTAGAATTTGAAATTTACTTATACTATTAGTTTATTTTTCAAGTTAAGTTATATGTTTATGACTTCATCTTCAATACATAATTAATTTGAATGTTAATTTGATATTAGAGCATTAGGGCAAACCAGTGCAAGCATAATTTAATTTCTTGTGACCGAATTCTGGAAAATGAAATACTCGGGTATCAGCATAGCAAAAGGTGTTTTTCAGCGCAGATATTTCTGACACTAAAGCAAGGTGAAGTGAAAAATAAATTCTAAATAAATTTTATCTGATAAAAGTTTAGATCATTTGATAACTAACAGGTTCTAGCAGAAATATATTTTCACTTGGCTATTTGTAACTTGGTTTGATCGATTTTAAGGAAAACGCTTATTTATATTTGTAATTTAACTAAACTTATCATGAATACTACACATTACGTAATACGAAATTAAAATAATGAAGTCCGTGTATGTCACTATGCGGATTTAAACAAAACGGACACTGCTGCTTTACCGCGAGTTGCTATGGCAACTAGAAAGGTTGTCTTAGTGTTTTGGGTTCCCAGGTAGCACAGACTATACACACATATACATTATATGATAAACATGAATTTACCGTACATTTCATTTGAAGAGGAGTCTAAACTGTAGATTGGATGTTGAAGTCCTTTAGCGCTAATACTGTTGGGTCCTTTCAAATCGTCTTCAATATTCACTCACAACACAACCAAGTCTTCCAAAAGTTTTTACATGCGAGGTAGTGGGGTGGACTACGGAAACTGGAGAGGGACAAACGGTGCACGTTGAAACACGCACTGTAAATGTTTTTGCTTGACTTCTGAGGGCCCTTAAATGGTTTTATCTCAAAAGTAGCCTACATTATGGTATTTAGACACTAGATATAATATATTGAAGAATATGTTATGGCACAAAATATAATGTTTATTGTGTTAAAATAAGTAGGACATTTTACTTAAAAAGGTAGGTTTTATTTAAATATTCCACCTGATCACACACTAATTTTCCATTCACGTATAAAAATAACTTAAAATCAGAGACTAGCTTCAGTTTGGTGTTCAGAGACAGGCTTTGATGCCTGCAACCTTCAAAGCCATAGCTTTGGCCTTTTCACCAGCCCTGTAGTATCTAAACAAAAAATAGCACAACCCTCAGTGAGTGGGTTTCATCCACAGGTGAACAGAATTCTGTAAATTCCATGACACTCGGACAGTACAGCTGATGAATGAAGACAATGGGGCTGTTGGGTGATACATGGACCTTAAAAAGAGAGGCTAGATGGATGAGACTTAATGTAAAAGCTCATGTGGAGACAGCCAAGATTATAGTTTTAAAAAAATATATGGGATATAAAATTGGATACAAAAGTGTGTATGTATTTATGTGGTTCAGTTCCTGCCAAAATAAATATTGCTGGACCTCTATCTCCATCTAGTGTTTTTTTCTGTTTTATGTGATCAAAATGTTTATATTTATACCATTAGATTCGCCAGCATTCATTATGTTTTAGTTAAAATAATTTTATTAAGAGTGGATTTTATTCTTTTTACATTACAATCAGATATAAAATCTTCCTTTTGACTGAGTGTGATCAGTTCACAAACAGCATCAGTAGAAATGACGAAAAATCCCTAAATGAGGACCCTGTTCCACTGGCAACTTAACTAGTTTGTGACTATTGTCAAGAGATCTAGACTCTTTATCATTACAGTAACAGTCTCTAAATCTCATTCCCTGCAGACTTATACTGGTTAGCATGTTAAGCATCACATATTTATTGGTAATTTTCATCCGTTGGTGATTTGCAAATGTCCGATTGCCAGCAAGCAAGGGAGGAAAGTCTGGGGAGGTTTGCTATAACAGATGAGTTGTATTCTTGAGTATATGAAAATTGGTACAAGAGTTTTCATTCTAAAACTATAAGAGGGTTTCATTAAGGGATTTAAGATGCTCACTTATGTAACACTTCTGGCCATGGAGTGCAGTCGTGTTTTAAAACCCTTCTCAAGAAAGTCGGTGTTTAAGCTCTTCTAAAGCAGATAAAATCGTCAATCACAGCCATATTAACAATTTCAGTAGTTAAGAACAATCGTAGCATTGCAACAAAGATTGCAGTTACAAATGACTTCATTGCTTTATTGTTTAATGGGGAAACGGGTGCCCGGCAGCCCCATCCAAGGCCGAGCGTCGCCCCTAGGCCTCAGACGGACTTCCTCCGCTTGCCAAAGACGTTGTTGATGAGCTTGGCCACGGATTTGGGCCCACTGCAGCGGCACTGCTCAGCCTGGTGCCTCAGGTGCTCCGCGACACTGTGGATGAGCCTGACAAAGAGGCCCAGGATCTCCGGGTAGCCCTCCGTCGCCGACACCTCCTGGAAATGGCAGCGGTGCTCCCGGCCCAGAGCCCAGCCCTCCTCCCCACACACCTGCCGGGTATGGCACAGGTCCTGCTTGTTCCCCACCAGGAAGACTGGCACCTGCCTGAGCCCAGAAAGAGGAGGGATGAGACACTTTCCCAGACCACTTGCTCATTCGCCACATTTTCTTTTACTGAATATATTCTAAAACGTTCCACCCTGCCACACGTCAATGTTTTTCTGGATTAAGAGTAGCAGTGTGCAATGGTGGTCCACGGGGACCAACATTAATTGCGGCAAACTCAACATGGAAAAGGTGCAAGCAATTTTCTAATTGAATATTTCTCTGAAATAACAAGCAATCTGACGTTACCTCCAAATAGTGGCTTTAGCGGATGAGAAACGATGTGGAACCCAAAACACAAAGCCCAATTGGTGCATTAATCCGGTAGCCTGTTGTTGCTGTTCTGGTTTTTCTTTAATGGAGGTTAAATCTACTTGATCCTCATTTAGAATAAAACTAAAAGACAGGAGCCAGGCCTTACCACCCGAGTGATTTCATTTAAGCTGTAATTAGTTCATATTCCGCCACTTTGCCACGTCCACTTAGCATCATATGGAAATGACTTTCATGTCATTAATGTCCTTGAAAAACCAAGTTCTGCTAATATTTTATCATGTTTTAATTAATGTGCAATGGAAAATTGGATGCTAGCTGTTGCGGGGCCAATTCAATTGAGTAGAATCATTCATATACCCATATAATTAACTTAAGTGAGCCCCAAGGCCCTAAATCCCTCAAATCTGTTTATTAAGTCTTATAAGACAATATTTCTGTATCGGGCAACTGGCACTGGGCTCACATCAATTCATGAAACCCCCCGTCCTAATAATGCAATTTTCCTTCTATGGAGCAATTTGCAGCCTACCACCCTGATCGTCTTGCGTGGCTGAGATCCTCATGGATTGCCGTTGTAGTCCCACAAACGGTACCCATCAGCTTGTCTAGGTCAGGTCCCTTGCGCCATGGTCAGGATTGTACTCACCCCTCGCAGCTCCCTGAGCGGGACCCTTGTATCTGGCCCAGGATGTCTTTGGCACTGAGGAAGGAGGAACGGTCGACGATGTCGTACACCACCACGAAGCCATCCGCCCATTCCACGGGCTCCTCCAGAGGTCAACCACTCTCCCTGCTCTGACTGGGAGGAGACAGGCGGGTTGCATTTCCCACTCACTACGTGACAGAGTGGATACTTGTGAGAAACCGGTTCTCCTCAGCCTTCCACATCTTTTTTACTTTAAAACTGAAGCGTCGATAATAAACATGGTGCACTTTAACGCTTTTAGATACTATTACCATTCGTTATGCTTTTGTTTCTCCTCATGATCATATGCTGGTGAATACGGATCTGAAGGGCAACATAATAAATCCCTGCACAGCACTATAAATAAATAAAATAAACATCAGTGAAACAGGAATGGAGAGCTCACGGAACAGATTACAAAATCCCTTGTTGTGCACAAGTGAAGCACAAAAAATACCTGCATGGCCCTAGTGGCCCTGTCAGACTGGAGTAACAGGGCAGAACTTTGAAAACCCTGCGGGTTGCACAGAGGGAGACAATATACGGTTGTTAATGTACCTGAGAGCATGGATCAAAAACCACAGGGTTCAATTGTCTTTCATCTATGGATAACCTTTTACGGTATAAGGAATCTGCCAAAAAAAAAAAGGAAAGTAGATGTGATAAGCAACAGCGGCTCAAAAGTGTGATCCTGCCTGTGCAGTGGAAAGTTGAATGTGAGTTAAGAGTAAGGCATTATTTAATGAAAAGGGATTACTGAATGGGATGCAAGACAAAGCATCGGTTTGCGAGGGAAAATTCTCTGGTATAGCTGTTCTGTCGGCGCAGATGAATACATCAGATAGGTAAAGTGTTTTGACCATAAGGGGAGGAGTTTAAAGTACTTTTTAAATTCTATGCACGTCCTTTTATTACAAACTAAAGCAGACCAACTATTGACCTTGCATTTGAACTTCACAAAGTTTGTGCGAAACAGCTTTGCAGTAATTGCTGCCATTGGCCGGTAAATCTGAATACTCACTGGCATTGGAGGCGTATTCTCCAATAAATTGCTTTGTCAGGAATCTCACTAGGACAGCTTGGAGTAAAAAAGCAGTCCCAGTCCATTTGACATTGAAGCATACCAGACTCAATCTGCTGAGGTCACAGAGCGAAGGCAGAACGTTAGGGAAAGACGAGCATCCTCCAACGATCGGATATCTAAAAGTAAAACGAGCCCCACATGAATAGTTTGGTACTGTACACTCATTGGTTTTCAATTACGTGAAGCAAGGGGCTAAGCTTCAGTGCAAAAAAACAAAGCATTACCACAAACAAAGTCCTTGTATATATCTATAAATTATATATTACACATAATATATACATATATGTGTTTGTGTGTGTATATATATATATATATATATCACCCAAGCATTTAACCTTGTAAGGAGATTTCATTTCTTCTTCATTCTTCTTTCTTGTCCATGCAGAGGACTGCTGGGTTTGCCCAGTGCTTCCCTCATTGCTATTCCATGGGGATGCTAGGTAATTAATCCCTGGTATTTAACAGCTCTCCACACAGTTTGGTAGCCTGAAGGGGGGCCATACCTCTCAGCAAATCTCCTCAGCTGGAATCTTTCAAAATTATTTTACCAATCAGAGCTGTGTCACCACCATGCGTCCTAATTTCTCCATGTTCTATTTCCCAGAGACTGTGTTCTTCAATCCAAATTAAGACAGTAGTTAAAGGGAGATCCTTTAGCTATTGCACAGCAGTTTTATTTTGCTATTTGACAGTGGTTACTAGGAGCTCGTTCACAGATGAGACTTATGGATAACGTTTTTTTTTATCAGCTGTTGCACTAAAGTTACTGCAAAGAATTCCTGACTGAGTGCTATCCTGTGTTCGATCCACACTAAAGTTACTGCAAAGAACGAAACTCCTGATGGAGAGCTGTCCTCCAATCTCCCGCTGTTGGCAGAGCCCTTACCTGTTTTTCCTGCTCCTTTGCTACCCAGCAGGGCCAGTTTGATGTCACTCAGGCCTCTCTATTAGCGGGCGTGGCTGCCTGGTGGTTGACGTGTGCCTTCCTACTCCCTTAAATGTTGCACTACGCCTCACCACTGATCCTGGAGTGTGCCAGCAACTGTGTGGCTTGTATGAGCAGCATCACTACTAGAGATCTTGGAGAAGAAAAGAGAAACACATAAGGTCCTCTCCTCCCACTAGACCTGGGGAGCTCCAAGTTGGGTTACCCAGAGGTCAATACACCAATGAATACTATCATCGGCTTTTTTCTCACTCACTTAGTTATTTTGTCCTAGAATTGGTTTTAGCTAAATATACCTCTGTTCTTTTGGAGATGTTAGGGAAAATATAAAGGGTTCTTCATACACTGTTTTCATCTAAAGGGTGAAGGATGTTTAAATATGTTATTTTGGATTTGTTTTTTTTTGAGTTGGCGCCCGTGATTTCTTTTGTACATAAATTACTGTACTGTAAAGCAAATCAATTCTAACTTGATCTTGTTTTCAACATTATTATTTGTTAGAAGCCTGTTGTTTTGGGTCGTAAACCACATTACGTTTAAACACGGGACAAGAGATCGCGTTGTGTATGTTAGCCATCTGTTAACAAGCTAACAAACAAAGTGGCACGATTGCTCTGCAGTGGCCTTATTAAACTAGTGCGAATGCAGGGGAGCTCAGTCTTTTATCATTTTATCCAAACTTTATTGTAAAACACAAAGTCTATTCGCTACCTCCAACTCATATTTTAGGAATGGGCAGATATATAATATATTCATAACCAAATAACATGATAACCTGTTCAGTTCACAAAATAATCAATTTTACTGTTTTCTCCTTCAATTAAAAACATACAGTCGTTCAATCATCTAAACTTTAATTTCATGGACTGTTTCACTAGCCACGTTTTTCTGACACACGATTTATATTTCCCTCTTTTCCTCCTTGGTTCCTCTAGAGAGAAAAGCAAGGCATCCTGTTTCATTTTGGTTGACTGAAAAAGTCTGTGGAAAGTTCAGCCAGGTCTATGGGTGGTGTCTGTGCAACATGCAGTACAGAATCTGTATAAATATTTGGACACATTGGAATTTCAATGTTTATCCAATATGTGGAACATAAGGAGGGGAAAACATCGTTGATAGAAAAATTACCTGGGCAAATATAATGCCCGCCACTCCAATGGGGGCAAAAGAAAAAAAAGGTCAAGAGAGACCAGGTCAAGAAAATATTTATTTCCATTACATTCCCAAATTTAATAAAATTGATTGACATATATATATATATATATATATACGCTAGAAAGTATTTGTCAATAATATATATTTATCAAAAATAAATATTTCTTAAACAAAAATTAATGTTTAAGAATTGATACGTATTGCATGTTGTTTATTCAAAATGCCCGTCTCTTTGAGATATCTCCTCAGAATTTGGAGATTCCTGGAATGGACACACGCCACAGCTTTAAAACAGATCTTTTTCTGAGCCTAAAAGATGGGCCACCGGGTTTCTCCTGTCTCGCAAGAGAGGTGTCTCTTCGGAGCTGAGTCTGACTTAATAATACATATTATGTTCATGTTGCTACGGTGCTGATCCGACCGAAGACAGATGCGTAATAAAAGCTTGTTGACACATGGCATCAAAATTATCACAGTGTTGAAGCTTTCCAAGCAAAGATCAGCTCATACAGGTGTCTGATGAGGTCGGCCCACACACACCACCACGGCCAGCCGAGACCATCCTCACTCATCACCTGCCTCCTGCCTCCTGCCTAACACCGCACCACACCACAAACAGACCCAACAAACTCAAGCGGTAAATGAGGAGAGACGAGTCCCCAACGCTGATGCTAGACACGAACTGGTAATCAAAACCGGCTTTTACCAGCAAGGAAACAAACGGCTGAAAAACACTACCTCTCACTCTTGAAAAATGCACGTCCACAGTGAGCTGAGAGAGAAGAATGTGGCCAACTGATCTCCAGAGTCAACAGGTTTTATATGTAGCAGGCACAGTCATTACATCATGTCTGAGTCTTAAAGAGTTCCCCCCTGGGGCTGTATTTCTACAGCATTCACTAACAGGCAACGAAGGCCTAAGTTCTGCAAGTACCGGGGAGTTCTACCAAGCCATGGACGGTTCGGGTTTGACGGTTGTCGTGAAACTGTTGAGAGTCTGTATATAGGCCAAGATCTGCTATACCATAATGGGGAAATAAGATTTGCTTAGAACTTTTTGGTTTTGGTTTTATAAGAGACACATGGTTTTATAAGAGACGCATGAAACTAAACACGAAAACATGAAACATGATTTATTTATTTTTATCCACTACTGACAGTTCTTTTCGACTTTGGTTTGTGTTTTTTATAGTATGTTGTTCCCCAGGGTCTTGACATGGAAACACACTCACCAGAACTCCCTCTGAGAGCTCCATTTTCCCGGTAATGTTTCTGTTAATGTCTTGATTGGACCTTTGGGGATTCTTTCTCTGATCTGCAGCAAGAGAAGGGAGAACAACAGGCTGCCATGAGAGCAATTCACGACCTCTCTCTGATTTTCCCAGCATGGCCTGATAGAGCCAGATACCTTTTAATATATCAAAGGGACAAAGAGCCCTGTGCTGATTAAGTGGTACAGACGGATACATCCTCTGTAGGGTTTTTTAAATGTATGTACTTCTAATGAAATTACCCTTTACCCTACCTTTGTGCAGTTACTCCCAGGATCTGCCCTTCCAGATCATAGGCAGGCCCCAAGGTTTATTAATCCCTGGGGCCTTCTCCAACCCCAAAAGCCATCCACTCGCCTAGGAACAATCTTACTGCTCTGGTTGTAAGAGCTCTCTTGCAGACTCTCATTTGGCACACTGTTGTTCTTGATCCCGAAAGCAGCATTTTGAGAAGGGATACTTGTTCACTTGATGGCATAATCAATGGCTAAAAGCATAATTGTGTCGGAAAAACAGTCAGCTCTTGCCAGTGGATTTCAAAAGGCCCCATGCAGTGTTATTGTCTGTCAGAAGGCCAGGCCTCTCTGAGTGATCTTTAATGGAAGAACACCTTGAAAGTAAATGATTGGAAAGGAGCTACACTACTTGCAGGGCTGTAACTTATTTTAAACAGGGGATGTGGGTCTAATATCATTTGTCTTGTAAGAGTTAGTAGGTTTTTGTTCCAGCTGTCCAGGGTTTTGGGCCTTCCAGTGTTCAAAAGCAAATAGACTGAAATTGACTCACTCTGTTGAACACATATCTCATCTAAAATATTACTCATTCAAGACTTCAAGGTGACTTTTTTTTGTAGTCAGTGTGAATGTGATTCCTGAGAGAATAATTGAAATATATGGCCATGTTTCATGAGTTGACAATCCAGGACATCCAAGATCACACTTCACTGTTTCTGGTCTCAGTAGTCTAGTCTGTGTTCTGCTGAATCTACACCTCACGACGCAATCTCTCACTTTATTGCAGTTTTGAACATAGATACAAGAGGGAAACCTTCAGAAAATCCCCTTGCAATAAGGAGTATGCTTTTTCTTTCATTGAAATTAGTCCACAGCTCCTCTATTTTTGCCTCAGCTGTTTTATTGCTGAATATACAATTATGAGACTCTTTCAAAAAATCTCTAAAATTGATAATTAAAATTAAAATTTAAAAATTAAATTTATATAATAATTAAAAACATAAAATTTCTAAGCAACATGATGAGAGTGTGCTAGTAATCAGGCTATCCCATCCCAATCATAGGTCTGGTCCAGGCATGTACCATTACTGATTTGACATTAAAACCCTAAACTGTAATGGCAACGGTATCACAGTTGTCTCATAAAGTCGTGCTGTCCAAACATCCATAAAGTCATTGCATTCGATAGATGAAGAGGCGTAACCTAGCTCCCCCTAGGCGTTTTGGTTTCAGCAATAATATTCACTCGACACTCATGTTTTCCTACATTATTTTTCTCAAGCACATGATAAATTCGTGTTTTTCCAGCTCTGCTGAGGTTGGAGCCCCCTCTACTGGACAATCCTTTAACTTACACAAAGAAAACGGGAAAATTAGAAGAGAAAACTACTATTTTTACTTATCTTTAAAAAAATGATACAAACCAAAGAATTTCGACTTAAAACTCATGTTATTTATAATGTAAGATTATTGACAGCTTGGTTGGTGCTAGCACCATTTAAGTTTAATAAATACAGATACAGAGCATATAAACGTTAACAGTTTTCAAGACATGCGATATAAAGATATCTAGAAATGTTAAATGTACTACATCTAGAATATATACACTTTAGCAGCGTTAAAGACATGTTAGCAGTACTGGAGTAAGAGTAAATAATGTTAGCATGGATACCAGGCTCGACAAGACATATCTATAAAAAGCTTGTTGATAGTTATACTTGCATCTCATTAGGTTTTCCTGCATAGAGTCAGAATACGTAAGCAGTAAGTAAGACAGATGTCAAAATAATATCAAAACTGAATCTAAAATTCTCCCTTGATGAAAATATATAAATAAAAACTTACTCTGTTTCAACATCTTCTAATGATGAAAATATGTTGCATTTGGATATAAAAATAAACATGTGTGTCCCCAATCAGAAGTGAGGTCACCTCCAGTTGAATGGGTGTCTCCTTTTCCTCTTCCTGTGGCATTGATCCTTCCTATCTGGCCAGGGGACGCCATCATAGTCCTCGCTGTCTGAGTCGTCATCCAGTGCTAGGAAGGCCTTCTCAGGGAATACTTCCCTCAGCTTGGCAAAGAAGAAGGCCTCCAAGCTCCGGCCAGCCAGGGCCACCTCCGAATCTGGCTGCAGGGAGAAAAGAGGCACCAGTCAGTCACGCTCGGCTCTCACCTGTGCCCCTCACATGTACATTACACCTGGACCTCTCACCTGTGGCCCTCACATGTACATTACACCTGGACCTCTCACCTGTGGCCCTCACATGTACATCACACCTGGACCTCTCACCTGTG
>JAOVYW010006467.1:22867-38723 GCA_025775045.1 Hiodon tergisus
TCCCTTCACACTGAAATTTAGTCCTATTAAATCAATAATATCTCTGTCCAGACTCGTCAGTTGACAATCACTGAGCCTCTGTGACTCCATAAGAGCCATCATTGTTGAAAAGCCATGTGAAGAAACAATCTCCTGTTACCAGGGGCACAGTTTATATCACTCTACTAGTCAGCCACTGGTTTCCAGTGTCAGCATGCACAGTAGCAAGCCAACCCTTTATGCTACAAGCTCCCAACCGTGACGAGTTCACCTGGTCGGCCGTGGGGTCCGGCTCCCTGGCTACCGTTGCTAGGCTGCGGGTGTCCCCTGCTGGCTGGGTCCCTGTGCTGCCGGGGAGCCGCATTCCTCGTTCCGCCATGACACCCTGGGACAGTGGGGTGCTGGAACCACTGGACGCATTGCTGGTGAGCCTGCGGGCTGGTGCCGGTATCCCGGGCAAAGCAGATCCCTGACAGAAAACTCGCTATCAATAAACCCTGGTCCCCCTCAACAGTCACCGCGAAAACGGGCCAGCCTCGAGACGCAGGTACGCAGCTAAAACCACGGCAACAGTAAGACAGCTGCCTTCGAAGCGCCTCCCACAAACACAGAGGACAGAAATAGCCACCGTTCCAAGGCACCTGCCTGAAGATCAAATACACACATTTATTTTTGTACAGAGTCCTCAACTCAGGAGTTAATTCTCTCGGTATTGAAAGAAATACTTACAGCAGAGATTTACCATATCTAAATCCCTTATCCAGGCCCATGCAGGGGACATTCAGCAGGGATTCATTCAAACAAATTAAAGATTTGATTCTATTCGGCCAGTAGTTCCACATACGTAGCACAGCTCACTGGCAGCGACAAATTACTCACCATTTTCTCCCAATGTCTGTGACGTGCCGCAAGCTGCTTTTTGCACCGTGATTGCAATCGCACCATGAAGAAAAACTCTTATCTGTGACAATTTCCCGGAGGACACCCTCTGTGCTGTCTTGGGTTGAAAATGTGGACAGATCTGACCAAGGGAGGGGCTTCAGCATGTATCCAGAGTGAACTATGGACAATGTTCAGAGCCCGTAACAAATACCAGTGGAGAACTAATTTGATTGGCTCACTGGCTGGCAGTTTGCGTGAAAGTGCAGGTAGCACTGAAATCTCACTGTTCCCTGGGCATCTCATTAATACCAGGTTAGGTAAACATGAGGCCGCCCTCCAAGGCTTTCCACTCGTTTAGCACAACTGTTACTAAGTCAGATAGAAGTAAATAGACATCTGTGAGTAAATGAGCAAGTCAACATGTTTATTGGGTGTTGTCGTCTAACGAGGGTAGCAAGAATTTGATTGGTTCCCGTTGGGGGTGTTCACAGCTCCAGCATTACCAGCCCTAATGTGGAACTGTTTAATATTTACGACGTGAGATACATTTATAAAATATAAAATAATAAAATAATAACATGCAAAGCATGTTGTGGTTGAATAAAGCTTGGGAATTTAATGTGAGTCTGGGACGGCTTTCAGATTTTAAGCCGTTCAGATTTGTGTAACAGTTTTTTTGCTGACAAACCCCTGGCGGATGAAAAGCAATGTTTCCATCGGAGCCGGATTTGGAAAGGTGCAGTCTGCAGCTAACTTTGTCATCGGCCAAACAGGAGCAGGCTGGACACTTCAGACATATAATCGAGTTTAAAACACCTGAACAGGATAAACGTATAAAAAAGGTAATTTCATTTTCAAATTCTTCCAATCAACCAATTCAGCAACTCAAACTCAAAAATTGCAAATACCCATTAAAACTCAGACAGTTAAAGAATTTGAGATGGTCTCATTTTAGCAGATGTACTCCATAATCTTTAAACTTAATGTAAAATTTATTAGGCTTTTATTTAATAAATTGCTCGTGAATGGCACACATTCTCTACTATTGAATTCTGAGCATCCATGTTATAGATATTATAGCAGTTTTAGTCCTATACCCATCCTTCTTGATTCATAACAAGGAGACGGTACCCACTGAAAAGAAAACACACTTACGCCCAACCTTTAGAAAGACAGATTAGGCATCGATAAAAACAAACAAAAGATGGTGAAAACTCTGGGGGCCATTCTGAGCCCCAACACTCCAACTCATGGTGGGGAAACCAAAGACAAATCAAATGTACAGGAACAGGAGACATTCGGCAACAATACAAAACGTCACAAAAAATAATCAAATCTTAACAATAAACAAGCACTTAATTAACCATTTACAGTCCTTACTCCAACCTCCCAGCAGCCCCTACGGAGATGGCCGCATGTTAATTGAGAGGGGCGGTGCTGCCTTCCCATCTCCGTTACAATATAAGAATTTATAAGGAACTTGTGGAAAAATTACCACTGTCATGAAAGGGAATTAATTGTTTTGTATTCAGTACTAGATTAAACCTATACTTAACATACTTTTTTTTAGATTTAAATGGTCTTTTTTTTCTTTAATAGTATGACTTTCACAGATGCAGACCACTTCATTCCCACCCGATACTGCTGTACAAGTGGCCACAAACCACCAGATCACTGGTCACCAGAACGGTTTGTATCCTCTCGCAAAACTGATTAATTTTAGTTTGTGCGTATATATATATATATATATATCAAAAAAAAATTTGGTTTAAATAAACTACGTTCAATAACACTACCAGTTTTTCCTTTATTTATGTTCCTACATTATCCTACATAGGTTTTTACATGATATTTGGCTGTGTCAGAACTACTTTCATAAAATTGCAGAAAGCTCTGCAAGGACATTTTAATGTTCAGTCCGTGGTTCAAACAAAACCTAATAGCTCATCAACCAGATATTCGAAAAATGTGTTTAATTTACAAATCTAACCCTAACCCTAAATCCTTGCATCTGCAATATGCAGATAATTTCTTTATATATCTCAATTGGAAAGGGTTCAAAATTTTCAGTTTATCAAAATGTTTATTCCAAATTTTAAACTGTTTAGGGGGGCTTTACAGATTGCAATTATTACGCTCATTGAGGTGTAAAATATCACTTGCACTGGTCTAATTCCCACCATGCTTTGCAGTTGTTCATTTTGCTATTGTTTGTGTGTTGTGCCTTTTTTGGATGGTGCTGGGAAATTGACGTTTTGTTTGTTATACATTGTATCTGTGAGAATAATTTGGGAGAAATATGTTTATTAACCGCAGGTGGGAATGTTATGCTTAATTGAGGGGTCCCAGATCAAGGATCCATTAGTTCTAATGCTTAGCCAACGGTGCCGTTTGGAAAAACAGTTGTAATCTCATGAAGTCAACTTCTGTCATCATCTGCTTAATTAAGTGTTATGTCATGGACATACTGAGCTTTAGAAAACTTGAGCTAAGTGTTTTTTTTTACTTAAAGTCTTTGTAGATGGTTGCATCTGCCAAATACATGTCATTTCCTTTTAAGATCGTGGACCCAGGTAGGAGCTGGGCGACGTGGAGCACACCACCCTGCTCGCCGGCGGCAGCCCCCGCCGTGGTTGGCGGATTACATGTGTAGTCTGTCGGGACTGTTTGAGGCCGCCAGGACGGTCGGCCCTGAGGAGGGGGCTGTGTAGCGGGGATGGCTAGGAGCGCTTCCCCCTACCAATGGGCTAAAGCCATCCCCGCGGGGGGCTGCTGGGAAGTCTGGCTCCCGAGACTTTAACCGTGTATATAGCGTGTTCTGTGTGCCGGTCGTGTTTATTGTTGATGGCAAATATGTTGTATTGTTTGTCTTTGTAAACTGCGTTCGGTCAGCAAAAGTTCTGTTCCCTCACCGCGGGTGTGATCGCTACGGCGAGAGAGGGCTCTCTGTGCGTTTCGGTGTATTTGTCAGTTCTTTGCACTGCCTGTGTCGCCTGTGTCAAGGCGGTCGTAAACGCATGTGCGAAATAAAGAACATTGATTCTTGTTAAACAGTGTCAGTCTCGTGCTTGAATCCGCGCAGAGAAGTAGCACTTCGAAAAACGCTACAGTATTATTGTGATAATATTAATGTCCAACATTTCTGTATAGTGACATATGATATGGTTTTTTTATTTTTTAGATAAGACCAATTATAATTTTTATTTCATTTTCAAAATGTAAATACATGGAAATCAACGATCTTTTCCTAAATTGGAATCACTAGTCATCTACCTGCACGCACACACGAGGGCAACGTAGGTGTTTGTAATTCTGCACATACCCGTCTTTGAGCAAGGCCGGACTACACCAGAACCGAAAAATCTGCATTTGATTTAAAGTATTGAAATTATCTAGTATATGATTTCGGTATATAGAGTCGACCGTCGACGTTCCCCTCCGATCCACTACGTGTCGTCTTCATTGAGGTTCATATTTGGTTTCAAGGCCTAAAGTCTGTCTTCAAATCGCGAGACTTCAAAAGTACGTTCCTCTTTCAGTCAGCCTTCAAGATGGTATGTATGTAGCACATTCGGTTTGCTTGTGACTTTAAATAAAATCGTTACCCATCCTGTGTTGCATGATTCCAAATAATAAATGTTGGCCCATGAGGAATGCATAAGGAATGTTTCTGGTTGTCACCAAAGCCAAATACAATAATATTTTGTTTTGCATTCTTTAAAAAGATGTTTCATTTATTTTTAACATCGATCCTATAATAAACGTTATAGCCTTGGATGATTGGCAATGTGCACTCGGCAAATCTCTTCATTAATTACACCTTTGGAATTAGTGTTTTGGATACGTTTATAAAGGAAAATGCGTTTTGATTTGGAAGGTGGTCATAAAGCTAGATCCCGAGCTAGCTGTCAGAATCCGATGTGAAGGTATAATTGATTATTAGATTTGAGGCATTGATGGAAGGTGGTACAGATATTGATATATGTTCGTCTATGTAGAGCTCTACTGTATTTAAATTTTTTGTAGCTGTTGTATCAGTGGGGAAACTACTTAACTGTATCCCTGTGTCTGGTTAGACGGGTTTAAATCTTCTTGTTAGCTAAATTGGGAGTTTGTAAACCATTTAATCATATTAGGCATACTGGCAGCTATTCTCAGCAGGGTTGTTGTCTTGAGTTATCTGGCGGTATGTCAGGGGTGCTCAAACCGTTTTGTCCTAGGGCTTAACCTGCTATGTGTGTATAGTGAGGGGAGGTTTCAATTTCAAATTTAAGTTAATAGCCCATATTTAGTGCTTTCGTTGCAGCTGTTGCAAGCTCTATTGTTGCAGCTTGTAAAGCAATTTATGTGTGATGCTTCTTAAACTCTTCTGTCACTTCTCTCTTAAATCACTTTAATGAAAAAAATGCTAAACAAATAGCTTTGTATTTTGTTATGCTGCTAGTGACATTTTAATATTTTAGCTAGAGGCTCAATGCTGGGAATCCAATTTAGCCCTTTAAACTTTGAGAACCCCTAGTATATGGTGGTTACAAGTATTACAGTTGCCACATTTTCGGACGAAATATACGATATAGAACGTCTTATTGCCGAATGATTGTGCATAGTAACACTCGCAATCTCCTCCTTGCAGCCTACCAGAAACACCAAGACCAGAAAGCTTCGGGGGCATGTTAGCCACGGGCACGGCCGTATTGGTAGGTGTCTCTCCATTTTGGTACAGTGTTGACATTATAGAATTATTTCAGGCATGAAATAGGCTGATAAAATGACTTTGGCCTCATGTTTCTTTGCAGGGAAACATAGAAAGCACCCTGGGGGTCGTGGTAATGCTGGTGGCATGCACCACCACAGAATCAACTTTGACAAATAGTGAGTATGGTTACCGCCCATGGTCAGCTATTCAAATCGACCATCTTTTTAATGTGGTGATTGGGATCCAAATGATTTAAATGGTTGGGGTACCTTTTCTTTCCCCTCTGTCTTCTCTGTTTTACTCCCTCGACTCAGCCACCCCGGTTACTTCGGTAAGGTGGGAATGAGGCATTACCACTTGAAGAAGAACACAATTTTCTGCCCCACCATCAACCTGGACAAGCTGTGGACACTTGTCAGCGAGCAGACCAGGCTAAATTACGGCAAGAAGCCAGAAGGGCCCGCCCCCATCATAGACGTCGTGCGTGCTGTGAGTATAGGCTCCTCCTTGTTTTTGCGAGTAGCTCTTCCGCAACGTCTGAGGAGCATTATGAGAATGTTCAGATAGCGGGATATTTATTATGAGCTACAAGGCTTGTCTTACTGACAGTTCCACAATCATCTAGATGGTTGTGGAACAGCGACCTCATGAACCTTTGTGATGTCAGTTCTCGCTGGGACTGCGTTTCCTTTGTAATGGTGTTGTCACCTAGGCCATGCGATCAGAATGTTTGTCGCTTAGTTTTACGTTTAGTTGTTTTTGTGCTGGCACCACAAGCTGAGATGCACCTTCACAGTAAAGTTGCAGACAGCCAAGGCTGACTGTGGTGGCTGTTGGATTATGTCAATGCACTTTCAACAACAGTTCGTCCCTTCAGCCTGGAAAACAGTTTACTGTTAAACCCAAAAGTAGTAACAGTTGGTGTAGTGGTTATGTGGACAGCCTTGTAACCGAAAGGTTGCTGGTTTAAGTCCCACCCTAGCTGTTGTACCCTTGAGGTTAAGACCCTTAAGGTACTTAACCCGAATTGCTACGATTAATATCCAACTATATAAGTGGATGAATGTAGAAATTGCAAATTGTTTCTTTGGACAAAAGCACTAAATTGTACAGGGCTGCAGATTAACTGCTGTATTTTTATTGTAATCCATTCACCCTGCTATCTGAATGCCTCCAACATGCAGGCAAGTTCCCTTTCATTAACAGAAGCCCAATGCTGGAAATGCGTCGGAGGATATGACGTGCCTTTATTTTCTTGAGAAAATGGCTGTAGTTTTGCAGATGCGTGGAGTGCAGGCAGGTCTTATGTTGAGTTTAACTGGGACCAGGGCGCAATATAAAGCCAGGAAGAGAGCTGTGCGACTGATTTATCTGCACGTATAGTCCACTGCAGTGTTCAGCGTTAGCCCTTGGGTCTACATGTAATCAAAGTAGATTTTTAAATTACTGACATGATCATTTCCAAAGAAATCTTGCCATGAACAGCGGTAAGTCTCACTGTGCTGGTGAGTTGTTGTCTCTATCTCTTCCCCGGCACAGATCACTTCACTATCCTGACAGTTATACCCGCTGTAATTTCAAAAAAGTTGAATGTAATATGTTCAAAACAACCTTCAGTCACACAGTTAAGTAAGTAATCCTACCAGGTTTTGGGTCACTTAATTCTGAGTCCATGATAGATTATACCCATTTACTTACTTACTGAGTAGATATGCCTACATGGCCCCCAGCTCCATTCACAAATTCCTGGGGACAGCTTCGGTGTGAAAGTAAAATTTTCCATTTTATCCTTTTGCCCCACGTTGTGGTAGCAGGACGCTGAGACAGCACACTCCATAGTGATGTGACTGAGTGGGGTCGTTCTGCTTTGACAGGGCTACTTCAAAGTGCTGGGCAAAGGCAAACTCCCCAAGCAGCCCGTTATTGTGAAGGCCAAGTTCTTCAGCAGGAAGGCCGAGGAGAAGATCAAAGGCGTGGGAGGGGCATGTGTACTGATGGCGTGAGCACCGTGTGCTGTATTTCTCAAGATTAAACTGTAAAAAGGATACTTGTTTCTGTTTGGTTTTGTGTGCGTGCGTGCGTGCGTGCGTCCTGAGACAGACTTTGGGTTGCTGGTCTGTAACTTACCTTTGCATTAAACCGGTTTTTCTAAAGCATCAAATGAAAAATTGCCTGCTTAGTACAGAAAATTATTTAACTAATTCCTTCCCTAAGAAAATTAATATTGGAGAGTACCGACTTTAATGGGTTGTTGCATTGTTGCACTGGTTTTTGCTGTTGTCTAATCCTATAGATTTTGTTATGGCTTAACAGCTGTAAATTGCCAGAATTATAAGGATACAGCTGGAATGAATGGTCATTGAATTAACCCAGTGTTAAACCAGTGGGGGGACATGACATGTTACAGTCCAGATAACTCCGGTTTACACATTTTATTTTTAATTTGGCATAATGTTCAGTCACAGGTGTTAGTAACAGGTATGTTCAAGTGAGTTTATGCATTTACAAAGCATCTAAATGTATGGGATTTCTCAAAGTACCTTATTTCATAATAAGGAAAGCAAGCTAAATGTAAAATATAAAACGGACAGTTTAGCAACATCGATTGCATTCTCTCACACCAGCATACAAACGAGAAGTAGGTTCATTCATTTCTCTGTACATCTGATTTTTCACTAGCATTCTCCAGAATATGGCTTTTCTAAAACAGTAAATGCACATTTGTGTACCATCTTTTCAGGTACCTCTTAAGAAATTACAAGCTTGTTTTAATTAACACAAGGTAATTAATAATATAAAATTGCAGCACAGCCAACTTACACCGAAATATGTACAGATTTTGAAACGGGTTCAACCCGTAATGTACACTTCTCTAAATACAGTAATGCATGATTCAAAAGAAAAAATCCACAGTATCTGATATTTGGTTAAAAAAGGTGCAGTAGAATGTGTTCTCTTTTCCATTTTGTGTTCAGTTCTTTTTGTGAAGAAACTTCATTTTACTACCTGGAATGGGAAGAGACAAAAATAGAACTGTGAATGTTTCAGTTGCATGCCAACAATGTAACAACAACAAAAAAACGGTTATCTGTTAGTCAATATGACGGTATGCCCCCTTTTGATAACAGTGGGTACTGTTTATTACTTTATGTAATCTATCATTTCACATTGTCCAAATTAGTTCATATTTCCGGTGAAAATCGATTTAAACCGAAAACAATTGGGCTGGTCAGCCATCGTCTCACACCACTGAGCGCTGAACTCACCCTTCGCTGCGGTTTGGGTGTCTCTGGCATTAACAGATTGAATGTGCAAGCCCAATAACGCTGGTTAGCTGCTTCGGCAGTAGGCCGTCTGCACTACTCACCCAGCCCTCTCAGGAATTTGTTGACTCCACTCTGCTCAGTGTCGGGCAGCTCCTCCAGGTACTGCTCCACCCTCTGATCAAACAGCCCTGCCCAAGGGCGACCAAAAACACCATCATTGCACAGCACTGTCACATTTGTATGCGAGTTTCTAAAACCTCATTATTTAGCACTGAATAACTGCTGTACGTTACAGCATGTGTGTTATTTTGGTTCATAAAATTGAAATCTGTAAGCATACGGTTGATCTAGTAAATTGCGTTTGTTGTCATTGCAGTTGTCATTATTACCAGCAGAGGGCACCGGGTACCCAAAAACTGAGCCAAGAGCTCTCTCCTCATGTTAGCGACGCAGTGAATATTAAGGAGAGAGGAAAATAAGTCAGTGCTACGTTTTAATTTTCTGGGCTTGTTGCTAATAAAGCAACAAGAAAACAATAAAGGCGATTTCATCATGTGTTTTGTTTTACACTAGTTTGAGGCTGACAACTAGCCACATACTTGCAGAGAAAGACCTGACACCCAAAGGTGGGTGTGAGCTGTAAGGTAGGTTCAGGACTAGAGTAACGTCTGGCATATAGGTGTGTGCTAAGACAGAATAGGGACAGTTCTGCGCCCCCGCCCCCATTTGGCCGTACCTTTGGCTCGGCATTTCCGCAGCTCCCGGTCCTGAATGAACCCGGCAAACATCTGGGACTCCATGAAGACACCCAGGAAGCGGCGGATGCTCTTGGAGGCTACAGACTTGCGGAAGGGCTCCCTCTGGAAGACCCGCTCGCCACGCTCATTCTGGGTCAGGAACAAGGAGTAGTGGCCCATGGTCTCCAGGAAGAAGCGCATGAAGATCTCGGAGACCAGGCTGTCCAGTGAGTTACACTCTACAGGTGGGGGGGTGGTGTGGGACATTTCACAAATATACCGGCAGAATAAATAGATACAAACAGTTCATTTTCAGTTATGTTTTAATTATGGGCATTCATTATCAGGACCCATTATCAGGATGAATACCTAGAGACCTGGGGGGATTTTAACAAGCCCCTGGCAATTCTACTCCATGTAAACACTGCAGGAATTTTACACTACTGCGTCAGAACTCACATTCAAGGATTTTTTACCCCCGAAAAATCACTCCACTCTGAAAACCAAAGCATGAGTAACATTAAAAAAGGTGCCTCGTTTAACGGAAAAGATTACTTTCCAAGGGTTCAAGATGGAGTATCACCTCTGATGTTACTCAGAATTCCCCAATGTTATCCCCTCTGACACATATTGCTTTCTGCAGCTGTGTTACAGACTGTGAAATGAAAGCCTGTGTGCTTCCTCTTCCACTGCTGGCAATAAACGCAATAAATAACATTTAATTGTTGATTTGTGACCTTTGAAACGTTGTAGTGTTTTTCCTGTTAAATGTTAATGTTCAGTACATCAACTGCTCAGAAAAGGCCCTGTGCAATAGCTTCAAGTTCTCTCGCACCTTCGTCGGATTCACTGTCCGAGTCCTGATTTATGATGTCATTCCTCTGTTCCAGAGCCTGTTCCAAAGCAGCCTGCAGTTTCCGTGGCAAAAGTGTAGCCTCGTCGTCCATCTAAACATTATGAATGTTGTAATTAGCCACAGTGTTCCACATAAATCATTCTCAATTAGCCTAAAACTAAACTACTGGGAAAGAATTGAATAAGGATATTTCCAAAAACATCCTGGCAAAATAAAGTGCTCTCAATAAATCTTAATAAAGCCTTTATCTCATTTTAATCTATGAAGAATCCATGCACAAATAAAAGGCCCATTGACGTTGATCTGAATTCCCAGCTGTACATTATACCAAGCGGTTCCCTTGCTTTAGAGAATTCCTCACATATTCAGAAAGCTCTGACTGTTAAACTGTAGGCTTACATCTTACATTTCACATTTTTTTGGTTTTCCAGCTTGCTAAGGAGGCCTCACACATCGTTCATACCCTGTTCATTTACCTGCCACCAATGAAAAGACTTGTTTGCCTTTTAATAAAAAAAAAATATATATTATTTTTGGTCTACGATGTAAGCATGAATAAAAGGCAGTTCTTGGGTTAACATAGAATGCTTCTGGAGATGAGCCAATTCACTGTAGACAGCAAGGAAAACCAAAGATTCTTACTTAAGTCCTTGCAATATGTTTGTTTGTTTGGACACTGCAGTGTGACCTAAACATTTAAAGGAATAGCCGTAGCAGGGTCTATCAGACAGAAAGGTTTTTCAGACTCAATCCAAGTTATCATTAGCTTAGAGTCAAGTGTGTTGGTTTGTTTTCCAGCACTTGTGGGAGGGGTTTTATGTACCCTTCATGAACCACTAGAAAGGAACTTCAGATTCTGATTGACTGACCTGTTTTATGAAGCGGTCTGCTCCCAGGTCCACTGTTAACGCCTGAGTTATAAAAGAAGCAATAGATTAAGGCAACGCATGCACATAATCAAGGGTAATCAAGTGTGAAATATATGAACACATTACTTACTATACTAGATATTTCTGCTCAACAACACAAAATAACTCATTCATTTGTTCAAGTTTCTGTCAATAAAAAAATCATAGCGAAAAGGATTTTTCATGGCTATCCATGAAAAAGACTTTTAAAAACAATTTGGAAAAGCCGATATTGATTTGTTTTTGTATTTCCTCCCCAATTTTTTATGTCCAGTTTACCTAATGCATCTTGGCTAGTCACATGCGAGTGTGAGGAAGTGTGGCTAATCTCCTCCTTGCCTTTAAGCCACCAGTCTCTTTTACAGTCTGCAGGCTACACAGCCCGCATGAGAGGTTCAGCCGATTGGAGGAGAGGCACGTCCCTCTCGACACTCAGCTTGCAGGTGCCAAGGAAGCCAACGGGAAACACTGATTAGTGACCAGTCAAGGGAAGTCCTGCCGATTTAATCCACCCCAGCCCTGATTCAAACCTGCGAGATCTAGTTCATATGGTCCATATTGCTCACTCTGCAATTCTGTGTGCAGTCAGAGCTCACGTGCTCCCCCGAGTATGATTTGGGCACATATTGCATATTGTAACCGACGCTACACTAGTGTCCAGGTGATGGCCTTGCACAGTCCAGCACAGACTCTGCCCAGCACTGACAGTGTGGTGGTAATGGCCCTCGTTTCGCTCAAAATGTCCTCTCATGAAGAAGCGCCTGGAACCTGCAAGCCACATACCAACATGAGTGGTGGTTGATGAGGGCCTCTGTTTGTGAGTCATATGGCTGAAAAAGAGTCCTGTTTGCTCCTAAATTGAGAGAATAGTAAATTTTCTATTGTGTGTGTGTGACATTGTTTTAAAATCATTGACTCAAATGTTGAAACAGAATTACAGTGGCCAATTTAATCTCAACTGAAAAAACACAAAAGTCCCAAAAGATTGGAGCGAATATGTTTGGTATGATCCAAAGATTTTATTTTATTTTGGAAATCAACCCTTTAAGAGCCTAGGGGAATTTGTAACTGTAGCAAAACTAATTTCTGCATTGAAATGCCCTCTACTTCTTCCAGAAAGTGTGCCAGGTTTTGGATGATAACGCCCCAGGTTATAGTGGTCCCATGAGAACTCCCCCAATTTTATCATTCACATCTGAATAGCTACACTTAAGTAGATGCTCAGCGAACAGAAAAGTCCCAAATTAACTCTATAGTAAACATTTTACCAAAACAAGCAACAAATCTGACTGCATAATTTTGGCCTTCAACGAACGGCTAAAGGCAGAGAGGGAAGACCATCCCAGTTGTATAAAGCAACTGGAGGACAACAAAAAATATCCAGAAGAAATCTGGTGAAGACCATTAGGATTTAGCAATGGTAAAAATAAAATTCCACCAGAAGCAATGGTCAGAGAGAAATAGTAATAAGCAGAATTGCACATATTTTAAGGTTTTGTGTTCAACATAGGTAACAGAAAGGATGGTGCTATGGTTCTGATGTCACAATTTTATGAATAACCTAAGTGTTTTAATGAGCATGTGTGAAAGATGGGCTTTTTATGTTTTATCCACAGCTTGATATTTGCAGAAGTAATCTAGTTCAAGGTTGCAGCCCCCCTCCAGCCAAATTTTTTGTCCATTAAAATAACCATTGAAATTGATCAGAGATACAGTGTAGACATTGTTAATGTTGTAAATGACTATTGTAGCTGGAAACGCCTGATTTTTAATTGAATATCTACATAGGCGTACAGAGGCCCATTATCGGCAACCACCAGTCCTGTGTTCCAACGGTACGTTGTGTTTGCTAATCCAAGTTTATCATTTTAAAAGGCTAATTGATCATTAGAAAACCCTTTTGGAATTATGTTAACAGAGCTGAAAACTGTTGTGCTGATTAAAGAAGCAATAAAACTGGCCTTTTTTGGACTAGTTGAGTATCTGGAGCATCAGCAATTGTGGGTCCAATTACAGGCTCAAAATCGCCAGAAACAAATAACTTTCTTCTGAAACTTGTTAGTCTATTCTTGTTCTGAGAAATGAAGGCTATTCCATGTGAGAAATTTCCAAAAAATTGCCAAGAAACTGAAGATCACATACAACGCTCTGTACTACTCCCTTCACAGAACAGCATAAACTGGCTCTAATCAGAATAGAAAGAGGAGTGGTAGGCCCCGGTGCACAACTGAGCAGGAGGACAAATACATTAGAGTGTCTAGTTTGAGAAACAGATGCCTCACAGGTCCTCAACTGGCAGCTTCATTAAATAGTACCTGCAAAACACCAGTTTCAACGTCAACAGTGAAGAGGAGACTCTTCACAAGAGGGATGCTGGCCTTCTAGGCAGAGTTGCAAAGAAAAAGCCATATCTCAGACTGGCCAATAAAAAGAAAAGATTAAGATGGGCAGAAGAACACAGACACTGGATAGAGGAAGATTGGAAAGTTATGAACAGAAGCAGTCAGCAGGTATTCTGTCTATAATATGTCACCGGATCTCAACCCTATTGAGCTGTTGTGGGGTAGCTTGACCGTATGTTACGTAAAAAGTGGCCATCAAGCCAATTCAACTTCTGGGAGGTGTTTCAGGAAACATGGGGTGAAATCTCTTCAGATAACCTCAACAAATTGAATCGAACTAAAATGCCAAAGGTCTGCAAGGCTGTAATTGCTACAAATGGTGGATTCTTCAACGAAAGCAAAGTTTGAAGGACACAATTACCATTTCAATTAAAAATTATTATTTCTAACCTTGTCAATTAGTATATTTCCTATTTATTTTGCTATCTTTCCTATTCAAACTCATTTCATGTATGTTATCATGGAAATAGTGTGTGTGTGTGTGTGTGTGTGTGTGTGTAATAGTTACAGCTGTAGTAATTTGCAACTGATCAATAAGGGATAGTAAAGGTGTTTCGGCTGATTACGATCCAACGAGCAGACCCAGTGTGTCCCCACCTCCTCCACAGGCAGCTCCTTGAGTTTCGGCAGCGAACTGGACAGAATCCCGACCAGGAAAGGCGTGGGGCAGCAGACGATGTCCACCATGGAGGGGGGCAGCACGGGAATGAATGTGTGCTGCCAGGAGAAGGGGTAGAGCAGGGCCACCACGGCATGCGCGCAGCTGGACAGGGTGCTACGGAAAGGGGGGGGGGGGAGTGACAAGACCCATTGAATGTTATCAAAATGATTAGGACTTTATGCACTTGCTGAAGGTCACTCTGGCAACGACATCAGCAAAATGACCGAGTAGTTACCTTGGCATTCGTGTGGCCAACCACGACGGCCTTCACTGTAGGGTTGTTGCCCTTGGCACGGTCTTCCAGTTTTTTATTAATCCCCAGAAATCCCTTTCATATGGTATTGGTGATAAAAAGGAACACGGCGCCCGTTAAAACTTTACAGTTCCTCACAGTCAGAAGTACTGCTTTCTCATGGCTCCGCACGGGACAACAGGGTTTCATCGCCTCACACATATTCCACGTTATGCATAACCCAAGCAAGTCCACAGAGCTGATAAAACCAGGGCTCGCATTTTGTGTGAATGACGGCAGAGGCATGATCAGACACATCAATCCTCCGACGCAGCGCATTTCACACAATTGCCCCTTCATTGCTGTGTCAAATGTTTCTCTTTATCACGTTCGAATGGCAGGGCTGTGTTCTCACGAGTATAAATAGCTCCGGGGGCGGGCAGCCATAATGATGGGTGTCGGACCCCTTGGCAGCCGACCCCGTGGCTGCGGAGCGAAAGGCGTTCCCGCCCCAGGGGAGGGGGTGGCGACTGTTGGGCTATTGCATGTCGGCCACCGGGCGGGGGGGTGGGTTGTCATCGCACATGTATTAACAGTGTGCTCCTCAAACTCTTCTGAACAAAATTACGCCCCACAGGCATTTATGACAAAACCCACGTGTTTGTAAAACTCACTGAGGGATCTCAGAAGTGATGGAAACAACATAACACACTGAAAATGACATAAGGGTCAGTTCCCTGAGGAGGACAAAATCAATAAGAAAGAATAATGGCTTTTTTTTTGTTTATCACCAAGATGCTCTGAAGCACAAATCTAAACAGGGAACCACACTTTGCACTTGCTTCATTTGGCCCAAGGGAGCTGAGATGATATACAGCTTCCTCTGCTAGGCATGTCAGAACAAGGACTAATAACTAAGCTGTCCCCTAACCCTAACTCTAACTCTAACCCTAACCCTAGACCAAGCTGTGCCATAACCCTAACTCTAACTCTAACCCTAACCCTAGACCAAGCTGTGCCCTAACCCTAACCCTAACTCTAACACTAACTTTAACCGTAGACCAAGCTGTGCCATAACCCTAACCCTAACTCTAACACTAACTTTAACCGTAGACCAAGCTGTGCCATAACCCTAACTCTAACCCTAACTCTAACCCTAAACCAAGCTGTGCCATAACCCTAACCCTAACTCTAACACTAACTTTAACCGTAGACCAAGCTGTGCCATAACCCTAAC
>JAOVYW010006470.1:0-11497 GCA_025775045.1 Hiodon tergisus
ATGTCAATAGCACCTTTGGAAATATATTTACTGAGAAAAATGGTGACGTGTTCAATACTTATTTCACCCACTGTAAATAGTATAAACCAGTGTTGGAAATTCATATTTGCAGTATATGTGAGTGCATTTGAATTCAGTGTTCATCAAGACAGGGGTGATGATGGGATTGATAGAGAGAGATTATATGTCATTAATATTAATGACTCCAAGACCACGCCCTCCCATCTCTGGAATCAGTGAAAAGGGGAAATTAGCTACACACAAAACCTGTTATTTATAAAAAAAGAATGAAGTTTTAAAAAAATGTATCCCTCTTTGATATTTTATATAGATTTTTTTATTTGAAATTGAAGCATGTCACAGGTACTTTAAGTGTATCGTTCTACCTCACTAGAACAATCACACTTGTCAAGAAACAATAGTCCCCCTAATTAGTTAAGAGAGAGAAATCAAATCCAGTGAACCTTGCTTTAAGTCTTCTGGGTGTAGTTTGTTTATTTGGGGCTTTCACACTGAGCACCAGATGCTCCCAACTCCTAATGTCAAATGTAAACAGGGTTCATTTTCTGTGGAGTGTAATCACCCTGTTATTACATGTTCTGGTGGATTTAAACAAGTTAATTGTAATGTATATGTGATAATTAACCTTTATGCATGGATACTGTTGTGTGTTTTTTTTTAAATTAAATCTCCCAGCTCCATGGTGAGGGGGTGAGTCTTAAAGGCAATCAATAGTCTTATAAATTAATCCACCCTCTTGCAGAAAGTAGAATCACCATAGTGTCTTGCATTTTATGTTCTTTGCATAATGATGGTATACTTTTCCATAATTAATTTACCCAAAGCTCTTGGATTCCATGGTAATTTTGTGATTAGGGAGGCCACTACAGTAAGCTAAAATTCCCTGTCGTGATTCCATTCCTAGACATTTTCCTGCTCGAAGAACCTATTTACAGATGGATACACTGCTGCCATGAAGGGATGCTCAGATTTTCTGGGGCATTAAAATGTTGCCCAACTTGTTTAAATGGACCCAATGTGTGCCATGAAAACACAGCCCACACCATCTCACTGCCACTGCATTGTTGATGTCTGCCAGGATGGATTCAGGGACCCCTGCGGTTTTCAATATATCCTGGTCTTATATAGAGAGTGGGGGGAGAGTGGGGTAAGATGAGCCAATTTTTACTTATGTTGTTTGATAGGAAAGATAAAATGAGACGCAAGATAAAAATAGAAAAAAAGTTAAACAAAAACATCTATCTTTGTTTCAGGATGTCTCCTGTTAAACAAATGATACGAATGCATCAGAGACAAAGGGCCATGAAAATGTGGCTTCTCAAAAAAAAGTGGTCTTGTGGCCCCAGCTGAAGTAAGTTGATCAG
Source organism: Hiodon tergisus (assembly GCA_025775045.1). Lineage (NCBI taxonomy): Eukaryota > Metazoa > Chordata > Actinopteri > Hiodontiformes > Hiodontidae > Hiodon > Hiodon tergisus. The sequence goes on from JAOVYW010006470.1 coordinate 1,386, forward strand.
AGTTAATAATAGGTTAATTGAGCCATGTGGGGGTAAATTGACCCACTGACTTTTTCAAGTTGAAACCTGAGCATTAAAAAAAAACTATTTTCCTTTTCCAAATAGTTTTATTTCTTTCCTTAAATGTAGCTTTAATCAATATAAAACCAACCAAAAAAATGAATCTGTTCCGCATTTCAACAACTATTTAACATTCCACCCATCAAGGTTGCAGGGAAATGTGAAGTGTTGCTCCCTTCTTGCAGTTCCCCCAACCTTTGAGGTTGAGGTAGCTTCTTCAGCAGATCACTTTTTGGGAAAAAAGCCACATAATTTTCCTTGAATGAAAAAGTGGATTTCTCATTGACATTGCTCACCTAGATTATTCTGAGAAACCTTGCACTCACTTCGTCATCCTCAAGTTTCTCAACCAAGCCAATGTAATGATAGCTCCTGCATTTGGTTTCAAAGTTAACTATAACAAAGTCTCCAACCAGCTGTCTGCCAATTAAAATTCCAGTTCACAGCATTTTTGGGGGGTAAGGCCATGGATCTGGTCAGCCAGCTTCTTGATGTGGTCTGTAAGCTCCTTCTCTATCTCCTCTGTGAAGAACCTCTTTGCATCTCCTGTTCCACTGTCCCCTACGGTTTTCACTTCCTTTCCCTCCTTCTTTTTTATATATCTACGTAAGGTAGATAATATTTTTTGTTTTGCCACAGCTCTAATAGATTTTCCACCCTTTATATCAGTTGCTGCTCTCTCCATCTCCTCAAGGGTTGTTGATCCGCAGTCAGTCTTCCTCTTATAAATTCTTGGCATGATATCTTTTCTATAGTGTTCAAAATATGAAAAACCAAATTGTGTAATACAACACTGAAATAAATGTTTTTACTTAAGAGACTTAACTTTAGTGCCTCATGGTTAAGACCGCCTTGACAAAGGCGGAACTGTCAGTGAAAAGAACAGACAACACAAGGGAAAACACAGAGAGCCCCCACACAAACAAGCAAACCAGTCCACAGTGAGGGATCTCAACCCAAATCTTAACCACGAAACCGCAAAACGATACAGCTAGCTAAACTAACCTACAGCATAATAACGTCATTAAAAGACGGAGCTATTTACATTATTAACAGTTCGGGGGCCAGGCTTCCCAGCAGCCCCCTCGGGGGTGGTTGAACGCCATTGGCGGGGCAAGCGCTGCTTTACATCCCCGTTACAGTATATATTTTTAGGCCTGGATACATTTGTTTTGACAGTCATTATACCTGACATGTATACATTTTACTTTGACAAGGTAAAAACAGTTTCTTTTGAAAAAATCATACCACTTTAGCATGTGCTTCTCTCCACCACAGACAGATAGAAATGATGGGTGCTTCCTGAATTAATGGTCATATGACAACAAATGTATACAGTTGCCTAGATACAGGGGATGGGTCAACTTACCCACTGGTTCATTTTCCCCACTCTCCCATACATATATACAGTGGATTCTGGGTAATTGGGACACATCGGGAATAGAGCAATTTGGCCCAATTAAAAGGTTGCCCCAAATATGCAAAGTAAAACCACATATAGTGGTGGGCAGCTGGTGGTGTAGTAGATAAGGCTTGTAAACATAAGGTTGCCAGTTCAAGTCCCACCCAGCTGTTGTACCCTTGTGCTTACTTAACCTGAATTGCATCATAAAAATATCCAACTGTATAAATGTAGAAATTGTATGCATTGGATAAAAGAGTCTGCTAAGAAACAAAAATGTAAATATACTGTATAAATAATGTATAGTTAAAAAAAAAATAAACAGACAATACCGTTTACTGAGCAACACAAATACTATATATTATTTATTATAAATTAATTCTGGAAAGAAATGGTACAATAAAATGGTCAATAAACGTGGCACTGCAGGATGAGTAGTGTATTAGAAATCACGGAAAACCAAATAAAACTAGATGCTACTTGGGAATGTGGAAAAAAGCAAAGTACAAATTATTCTAGAAAAACGTGACTATCAATGAGATACTATGGAAAGTACTGACATTTCATTTGACATTATGCTAATTCTTTTCAGTTATACTGCTGCGACACCAGAGACTGTCGGGATCAGCAATTCAATCAGATATCTGGGCTTGTAAACATTTTTTCCAGCCTGTTCGAACCACGATATGTGCTTTATCTGAGTGCTAGTTTTTCAGAAGTTCCCTGTTGTCCTTCACGTAATGTCCATTCCTCTCTCAGTTGATCTTGCTGCTATATCATGCATGTGATTGTAGATTTCTGCACTCTAGTAATATCTGCCAGTTGGCGATGACTGGTCTTAGACGGCTGGCTTTTGATTTGGTCAAGTAAGACAATTTTGATAGATAGTGTCAAATCTTTCCGTGACATCTTGTCAGGGATCTGAAATTTTACAGGTAAAAGTTGTTACTGATAGAAACAGTGATAACTCAGCAAAGAGAACACTGGCCTCTACGCCACAAGTGTGTTCACGTGTGTACTGTCCCAATTAAGCGGCATGGCATCCCAAATAGCAAATTCTGTGTATTTGTTTTCCTTCTTTAAAACTTTTCCCAAATAAACGGCTGCCCTGATTAACCAGTGGCCCAAATAACTGGAATGCACTGTATATATATTGGGCAGCTATGTCTCATCCTTTTTGAAAATTATTAATGTTTTGCATGCAAAAATGGTTTTGTATTTAGGAGCTTGTGGTGTCAGTTTCTGCTTGCAATCTTTAGAATTGGTCGGTCAATAGTCGTTATTTATTGTTTCATTTTTCCTGTGTTTCATGCCAGGAAACGCCTTGTTGTGGCGTGATGGTTTTGATTTGATCCAGTCTTGAGAGTGTCTTTCTGAGACGTCTCAGAAAGATTAAGTTCAAGTTACATTACACTATTCTTGTGCAAAAAACTAAACGTTACATCTTAAGCAAATCCAACAAAGCACATCACTCAAAACCATCTCTACTGTCAACCAGAAGGACTTTGTTGAAAGATTGTAAATCCCTGAGAAAAACCTGCTTAAGTCTGGAAAAGACCTAAAACTTGAATTAAAATTAATCTTTCATTAGAACAATGAGTCACAGAATATGGACAATTCTACACTACAGTTACATTAATGAGTGGAAAGTGAATGTCTTTGACTGGCTCAGTCAGAATCCTGATTTGAATCTGATGGAATTTAAGTTTGAGCAATTATGCCAAAAATAATGGATAAAAAATGGAAGAAAAAAAATTGACTTATCCAGAAAATCTTAATAAAGGGTAATTTCCACCAAAGGTGCTTTCACATCTTTTAAGTTTTTGCTGACAGTTATCCTCATGTTCCTTAAAAATAAGTATTCGGTTTGAACCTTCCATTCTTTTAAAAATAGCCACCTAAGAATGTGTATTCATCATTTCCTTTTGAACAAAATCGACTTTGACTCTTCTATGTTATTCTGGGAAATACAATGAAATTTTTTTTTTCAATACCTTACGTTCTTGCATATGTCAATTGAAAACCGGTAATCCCAAAACAAAATATAGCTGCAAGCAGCAGTGGTGAATTCCTCCCGACATTTCCAAACCATTTCAAAATTGACATGGTAGAGAAATGTATCCCACAGATGTATACAAAGTATCGGTTTTATGACTAGCGGATTTGTAAAGCATTATTTTAGCATTAGCGATAAATAATATTAAATTGAAATTCTTGACATATCAAGGTGAAATTTTACACAGTACTTCAGAGTGATGTCATCTTGAAGCCTGTTAGGTTGTAAAATACATTAGTCAAAACGGCATTAGATTTTTGGGGCGTGGCCTGTAGTGCCACCTATGGGCTCACGTGGGCCATTTTTGGTGTTGTAGTTACTAGTGGGCTGTAGTTTCAATGTGCCAAATTTCACAACTTTTTGCCATACAGTTCTAGGGGTCAAAAAATTCATATGGAGGCAAACTTCACATTACACATTGATTAAATAGATAAAGCAATCACGTTACTAAAATGACAGTCAATGCTCAGTGTATGCTCTGACAGCTAGACATCAAATCAAGATTAGACAATCTGACTTAATAAATACCGTTTGACCAAGGCAATAATTACACTATGTAAGCTTTAGTATTAGAATCTTCCCCTGAGGCTACAAAAGTCATGCTGATTCTTAAAATTCAAAATAACCAATGAATCAGTTCTTACGCTTATTTTATATAGAACAAAATTTTTTATTTTTAAAGATCTTTGCAAAAATCCACCTTCTGACTGTTATTACCTTTGTCCTCATATTCTTCACACAATACAAACCATTGAAATATTAGCCTTTATAAAATTGACAAAGCCAGCATTCCGAAGAAAACATGACTTTAATAATAATTTAATATTTTAACCTTGCTACTGTGAGCTGTATGGACTATCTGGCTACAGATCAGGGTACTTTTAATAGGGCTCAAAAGGCAGGGTGTGACACCATTGTACACAGAAGAAAACCACAAACTGCACAACCATAGTGTACAATGCCAGGGATCTGAGACCCCAGAATAAGGAATAACTAAACTCTCATTTTGACGATGAAGGAAGTAATCAGTGAGTCAAGTCAAATTTATTTCTATTTAAAACAAAATGAGCTGACCAAAGTGCTTTACAATACATACACATAAACAGATCAACAGAGCAACAATCAACAACAAAATAAATAATGCGTATACCCAGGCAGAAAGAAGAATAAAAATAGCAATTTAAGTATAATTAAAAGCCAAAGATAAAAGGTGGGCCTTAAGTTGTGCTTTAAAAGACAGAAACGAGGGGGCAGATCTGATTTGGTGGGGAAGAGTGACCTAGTTGGGGTGTAAGGGGTTAAAAGGTCAGTTAGGTAAGGAGGGGCCAATCCATATATACTTGATATACGAATATACGATATACGCTTGACATATACGAATAGTAATGTTTTGAAATGAACTCTAAAACTGACAGGAAGCCAGTGGAGGGAGGCAAATACGGGAGAGATGTTTACGGGTACCAGTTAAAAATATTACAGCAGCATTCTGCACACACTGCAAATGTGAGAGTGAGGACTGACTGGCCCATGTACAAGGAGTTGCAGTAATCAAGGTGAGTTTCAATGAAAGTGTGGATTACTTTCTCACAATCTTGGAATGTTAGGATGGGTTTTACTTTAGCGATTGGAAAAAACTTCCTCTCACCACAGAGTGTATGTAGTCAGATGGGCATGTTGTTGGCTTCAGATGACAAACCACAGAAGAGAGAGGGAAACAGGTTCAAACTGATTAAAAAACAGACAGGACTATAGGAGGATCAAGAGGTACCAGAGCGGCGGATGAAATTCTCTTTCTAATATCAACTATCTTGTCAACAAAGAAGTTAAGATAATTTTCACAGATTACTGTGGAGGGGTAAGGAATAGTATTACCAATTGAGTTAATAACAGGGTTTATAGTGCTAAAAATAACTTTGGGTCTTTGGAAGTTGTTAGATATTAAGTCAGAGATGTATTTCGTTCTTGCTGCTTTAACAATGCCCTGGTATTCAGGTGGTTTTTTCAGCATCTCGTAGGAGATTTCTAGCTTATCTTTCTTCAATTTTCTTTCAGCCTTCCTGAGTCTATGAGTGCGGGTAGTGTCATTTAGCTAGGATTTAGCTGAGATTTACATGTAGATCGTCTGATCTATACTCACGGATAAGAGAGCCGACATTTAGACCCAGAGTGAAAACTAAGTCTGAAGTATGGCCACATTTATGAGTTGGCCCAGACACATACTGAGACAGATTAAAATATTCAGTATATACTGTTAATTTTATATATATATATATATATATATAGATTCACAACAAGATGATATATATACACATATACTGATGTGCCAAAACATTATGACCACTCACAGATGAAGCGAAAAACGTTGGGCACATCTCCTAACAAGGGCACATGTCAAGGTCTGGGAAGATTATATGGCAAAGCGAACAATCAGTTCTTGTAGTCAATGTGTTGGATGCAGGAGAAACGGACAGGAGTAATGACCTGAGCGACTTTGACAAGGGCCAAATTGTTATGGCCAGATGACTGGGTCAGAGCATCTCTGAAACGGCAAGGCTTGTGGGGGGCTCCTGGTCAGTAGTGGAGAGTACCTACTTACAGTGGTCCGAGGAGGGACAAACCACAAACTGGCAACAGGATGTTGAGCGCCCAAGGCTCATCAATGCGTGAGGTCAACGAAGGCTATCCCATCTAGTCCGAAGTAGTCCAGTAGCTGGAAGAAAGTCGCCTGGTTTGATGAGCCCCGTTTTCTTTTACATCACTTTTTTAACTGGGGAAGTGATGGCACCAGGATGCACTGTGGGAAGACGACAAGCCGGTGGATCGAGTGTGATGCTCTGGGCAATGTTCTGCTGGGAAACCCTGTGGACATCAATTTGACACGTACAACCTACCTAAACATTGTTGCAGACCAGGTATACCCCTTCATGCCAATGGTATTCCCTAATGGCAATGGCCTCTTTCGGATGGATAATGTGCCCTGCCACACTGCACATTTTGTTCAGGAATGGATTGAGGAACATGATGAAAAGTTCAAGTTGTTGCCCTGCCTCCAAATTAGCATCTGTGGGATGTTATGGACATGAAGTCCAATCCACCACCTTGCAATTTGCAGGACATGAAGGATCTGCTCCTAATGTCTTGGTGCCAGATACCACAGGAAACCTTCAGGGGTCATTTTTGTGTTATTAAAATCATATTTTCTAGGAATAAAAAGAGCTTTTGACCAAAATAAACTTAGGTTCCATGACTATCTAACTGGCTAAGTTAATCATTTATTTGGCATTTGATTGTCCAGACGTTTTAAGGAAGTGAATATCAACGCCAATAGGTACACTCGCTTGGAAATTAAGTAAAAACTTCACAATATCATAAAACACTTACTGTAATGTCCCAGGGGTTTAGGCCAGAGTGAATACAAATTCAGATCTCCCGTGTGAAAGGTGAAATTATGTGTCACTGCAGGGCCCTTCTAAGCTGGCGTTACATTAAACAATTACACTAAGCGTTACACTGAGGAATCATTATCAAAACTCCCTTGTTGGATAATGATTACTTAAAAATGGTGGCAATTAATCTGATTCACACGAGGAACAGTTTTAATATAATTTCCTTACGAGTGGGTAATGTTTTATTTTCCAAGGTACAGTGTTGTAAACCAGGAGGCAATATACATGCAATGAAAGTTTTATGTGATAATTGCAGTGTGATTTGTATGCAGTTCAAAACTAATTTCAAGTGCCATGCATTCAAATGTATACAGTTCTTCCTTCTTCTATCATCCACCCCCCCGGTGGTCCCTAAAATGACAACCGTTCAAAAAAACAATTAGTGGTCTGTTGTGAGAAAGAGAATAAAGCTAATGTATTTTTGGAGTATAACTAATAGACTGGACATGGCTCCGACGAAATATGAATACAATGAGCATTATGTGTGGTAGACTTGTCGTAGAATTGACTAAATAGGTGGAGGTAGATGATCCAGTAATCATCCTAACATTTGTACTACTTTTGGCCCAATGTTACGGTGTCACATATTATTTTTTTAATGAGGTCCTGGGTGGGTGTGGCCCAACAGCTTGCCTGTCAATCAGGATAGGCCTGGGTGTGTCCCCAGTGCTTGAGGGCGTGGATTCCAGCAGCATGCCACACAAGGTTTTTTTTTTCTTCTGCCACATGTTGATACAGCATCTCTGGATGAATATATGGATTCCTTTATTCTGGAAAAATCCTAACAGTCCTTTGCTTTTTTGTTGGTTTCCCTCTGTAAATAAATCTATTAATTTTTTTCACAAAATCAGTTTGGTTGTTTTATTGGGTTGCATCACTTTATGCCATTTTACTTGAATACAAACAACCTGCTTATTCTGTAATATCTAAGTTTTGCTGTGCCCAGGCTTTGTTACATGCCATCGCTCCAATAGCTCAGCTCCGGGAGGGTTGATTTGATCCTCCTACATTTAAAAATAGCTATATCTTCCTTTAAGTTTACCATATAAATATACCATTTACATTACCATCATAAAAGGAATACTAAATTCCCGAAACAAATTCTTGTGAATTTTGTGGTTGTCCGTATCCAGTGAGTGTGGAAAAATGTGATGCTTCATGCTAATATAAGTTCTAAGTGGTCTGTCTGTGAAATTAACTATATTGTACCTACCTAGTAGGAAATAACGTGGACAGAAATAACAAATAAAAAACCTGGAACCCTGATCGTCAAAGAAGTCTAATATAATATCAGCATACTTGTCTGAAATACATTCAACCATTCATAACGACGAAATGCAATATTTATCTCACAGATTATCATTACTTACACTACAATTCAAAGGAACTAGTTTGTATTGTAATATTTCTGTGAGTCTACTGTGGCCTGTAAACCCTGTAGCAGAGGCCCCCGTAATACTTAGGGCCGGACCAAATGAAAGCCATTGTGCCACAATAAGCGGTCGAAAATTTTCCTGGTATTAAAAGTAATGAAAAATAACATGGGACCAAATCACCCTTGAAAAAAAGCACCATGCTCCATTACAATCAATCTTTCTTCAGTGTTGCAAATTTGAACGAACTGGAATAATAACAAAGAACGTGGGAAACAATGCTTTAGTTTACTTTTAAAGGGCTAACATTTGGTTTTTAATATAGCAATACGACATGAAATACATATGTCACACACTGTGCCAATAACCGCAACAAGTTATTTTTGCATTGATACCACAGGAAAATACATTTTTTGACATAGTTTTAATTATTTCATTAAACATTTTGTAACAAATTTGTTAATAAAGTAGTCCCTTACAATGAAACAAAGAACTGTTCATTTGTCTAGTAGAGACGAGAAGTAGGGGAACCATTGCCTGCAGTGAAACTGTGATTCTAGTACTTCAATTGTGTTCTCCGAGTGAGGACATAACATGTAATGTTCATCATCTGTGTCAAGTGCCTGCACGTACTGCCAGGAGGCATAGTAATTGCTAGTCTCTGTGCACAACATGTCACGACACAGCCTCTCAAAACGCTGGTGATGGACACTTCGACCTCTAATATGGCTTCCTTTGTCAACAAAATATTTGAAATAATAACACTTTAAAACAGGCAAAACACATTTTAACAAAAACATGTATATATAAAGGATTCTAAATCCATGTTGTTTTGATTATAAAATATTTAAAATTTACTTTAAATACAAGACTTTAAAGCTTAAGTAAATTCAATTAATTTAATGAAATCAATGTTCTTTATTTTTCAGTAACTTTTCTGTAATGGTTTACATAACAAAATAAAATTAAACATATGGGCGGAAAGCAATGTCCACGTTCAGGATGCTCCAAAATATATCAAGCCAATTCAATGTTTGTCACTTTTTTTTTATTGATGGCTTTTATGTACACTATATTTATCTATTGCTATCATGAATCACAACCCTCCATCTTAGGCAAAATAGTAAACAATTTTAACACAGAACAATATGGTTGTTTCTTGCTTTAGTAGTTCCTACTTTGTATCCTGTTTTTATGATTTAAGTATTATATTTATTATTGTTAATTCATATTACTATTTATTGTGTAGTTTTATACACTTTTCGTTATGTTTACAATTTTCAGGAAATCTGCACAACTACATGAAGGGAGGTAAAAAAAATAGAGAATTCTGGGGTTTTCTGAATTTTGGGTTTAGCTAGGATACCTGGGTGGCAACTCGACCTCTTTTTAGAAATTTTAAAATCAGAATCTATAATGACCACATCGAATCAGGATTTAATTTTAATATATCATCCAAATGCGTGATTGGAATATATTATTGTTATCATTTCTATCAGAATACATTATACTTTTCTTAGTTGTTGCTTAATTTGGCAACTTTGCTTAAGTTCAAATCAACAAAAATGTCTTCACTTTATGGAAATCAGCAATTGTATGATATTGTTCTGCAGTGCACTGCAGCGCCAGTGGGACCACCAGCTGCCACCGCAGCTCGCCACTAGCCGGGACGTGCCACCCCTTGTACAGGACTCCGTCGCGGACCTCTAGGGTGTCCCATGCCGCACAGAGCGCCTTTACCCCTCGGGGGTGGGGAGCGAGGGCGGCCCGGTCCG